>CAUYRH010021462.1:0-26688 GCA_963574655.1 Perodicticus potto | reverse complement strand
TTGGATACTTTTTCTTCCATTCTTGAGATACTTTGCTAAGAAGACTATGTTCCAGCTCCATCCATGTAAACATGAAAGAGGTAAAGTCTCCATCTTTCTCTAAGGCTGCATAATATTCCATGGTGTACATATACCACAATTTATTAATCCATTCACGGGTCAGTTTCCACTTGGGCTTCTTCATGACTTAGGAATTATGAATTTGACTGCAATAAACATTCGGGTAAAAATATCTTTGTTATAATGTGATTTTGGGTCTTCTGGATATATACCTAGAAGAGGAATTGTAGGATTAAATGGCAGGTCTATTTTTAGATCTCTATGTATTCTCCGAACATCTTTCCAAAAGGAACGTATTAGTTTGCATTCCTACCAGCAGTGTAGAAGTATTCCATTTCCTCCACATCCATGCCAACATCTCTGGTTTTGTGATTTTGTGATATGGGCTAATCTTACTGGGGTTAAATGATATCTCAAAGTAGTATTGATTTGCATTTCTCTGATGATTAAGGATGATAAGCATTTTTTCATATGTCCACAGGCCATTCTTCCAAATATTGATCAACTTCCTTCAGATTTTCATACTTCTGCAAATAACGTTTCTTGTAATACTCATTAAAGACTTTTTGAATTTCTGAGGAGTCTGTTGTTATTTCATCATTACCATTTCTGATTGATGAAATTAGAGATTTTACTCTTCTTTTCCTGGTTAGGTTAGCCAAAGGTTTATCTATTTTATTGACCTTTTCAACAAACAAACCTTTTGGCTCGGTGCCTGTGGCTCAAAGGGCTAATGCGCCAGTCACATACACCTGAGCTGGCGGGTTCAAATCCAGCCCCGGCCAGCCAAACAACAATGACGGCAGCAAAAACAAAAAAATGGCCAGGTGTTGTGGCGGGCACCTGTAGTCCCAGCTACTTGGTAGGTGGAGGCAGGAGACTTGCTCGAGCCCAGGAATTGGAGATTGCTGTGAGCTGTGATGCCACAGCACTCTATCCAGGGTAACAGCTTGAGGCTCTGTCACAAAAAAAAAAAAAAAAAAAACCAACCTTTTGATTTATTGATCTGTCATATAATCCTTTTGTTTTCATTTTACATTAATTATTCTATAATTTTGGTTATTTCTTTTCTTATGTTGGGTTTGGGATTGGAATGTTCTTCTTTTTCCATTTGCTTGAGATGTCCCATTAAGTTGTTAACTTCCTCTCTTTCTGTTCTCTTGAGGAAGGCTTGCAGTGCTATAAATTTCCCTCTTAGGACTGCCTTTGTAGTATCCCAGAGGTTCTGGTAATTTGTGTCTTCATTGTCAGTTTGTTCCAAAAATTTGGGAATTTCCTTCTTAATCTCATCTATGACCCATCTATCATTCAGCATAAGGTTATTTAGCTTCCATGTTTTTGTAGGATTATGCAAATTCTTGTAGTTACTGAGTTCCACTTTTATTCCACGAGGGTCCGAGAAGATGAAAGGAATAATTTATTCTTTTAAATTTGCTGAGATTAGACTTGTGACCTACGATGTGATCAATTTTGGAGTATGTTCCGTGGGCAGACAAGAAGAATGTGTATTCAGTTTTGTTAGGATGAAATGTTGTGTAGGTATCTGTTAAATCCAAATGTTGAATTGTTGCTGCCACCCAGTCCCCCCTGATCAATAATGCAGAGCCAGCACCATAGATGAAATGATTGATTTGAAAGGGAATGGCTGACGCTCACTCAGGCATTTCAGCAAATGTATTTCTTCCACCAAGGCTTATATAGGCACATAACTTAATCAACAAACACATGACTTAATCTCATGAACTTAATCAATGAAAATATGACTTAAACCTGGCCCCAGGCCTTTTACTGCCTGGTATTTACAAGCTTATGGATAAATCAGATTAACTGATGACCACTTAACTTTATGTAAAACTATCCTTATGGGCTAAGGTTTAACTGGCTTAACTGATAACTACTTCACTAAAGTTATTCTTATGCTAAGTAATCACAAAACAAGATTTTGGGGAAATAAGCAGTTTAAATGCTTAATCCTTTAACTGACCATTTGGAGGCAGTTAATCGTCTTAAGGGAGAAGTCTGGAAAATCCTGCCAGGATTTTTTCCTTTCTAACTCACAAAAGACTTGAAACTTGCCTTCACAAAATGAGAGACTGATTGACCTTACAAGGGGCTGATGATTGTGCCCCTACATGATTGGTTAAGTTTAAATCTAAGATTTCTTTGCTTAGCTTCTTCTTGGAGGATCTATCCAACAGTGCCAAAGGAGTGTTAAAATCTCCAACTACTATTGAACTAGAGGAAATCAGGTTGCTAATGTCTGTTAGAATTCTCTTATAAATTGAGGCACATTCTGGTTGGGTGCATAAATATTAATAATTGATATCTCATCGTTTTGAGTATTACCCTTAACAAATATGAAGTGTGCATCCTTATCCTTCCTTACTTTTGTTGGTTTAAAGCCTGTTGTATCTGCAAATAAAATTGCAACATCTTTTTCTGCTTTCCATTTGCCTGGAATATAGATGACCATCCCTTCACCCTGAATCTATATTTATCTTTTAAGGTAATTTGAGATTCTTATATGCAGCAGATATCTGGCCTGAGTTTTTTTAACCAGTCAGCCAACCTCTGCCTCTTTAGAGGACAATTTAAGCAATTCACATTAATTGAGAATATTGATAAACCTGGTAGAATTTTGGACATGGAGTTTTTCAAAAGTCCAGTAGACATTTTTAATCCTTTCATCACTGCAGAAGTTGGAATTGGATCAAAAGTTTCTGAGTGAGTTTACTTTTGTGGTGTAGGATTGGACTCATCATTATGGTGGATGGTTCTGAGAATATTCTGGAGAACTGGTTTAATTATGGCAAGTTACTTCAACATGTGAATGTCTTTAAAGTATTTAATTTCTCCATCATAAATGAAACTCAGTTTTTCTGGATTCAGGATCCTAGGTTGAAAGTTATTTTGTTTAAGGAGATTAAGAGTCAATGTCCACTCTCTCAATGTCCACTCTCTTCTAGCTTGAAAGGTTTCAGCAGAGAGATTTGCAGTCATTCTAGTATTCTTCCCATTGTAGGTTATGGTTTTCTTACATCTGGCTGCTTTCAGAATTTTCTCCTTCATAATAACTATAATGAAATTAATTATGATGTGCCTGGGGTATGTCTTATTTGGGTTGAGTCATGCTGGGTTTCCGAAACTGTCTGCTATCTGCATTTCAGAATCTCCTGGCATGTCTGGAAAATTCTCTATCATAATCTCATGAAGAAGAGCCTCTGTGCCTTGAGAAGCCACTTCATCACCTTCAGGAATTCCTATAAGGTGAATATTGGTCTTCTTTTAATTATCCCAGAGGTCTCTGAGAGAATGATCCATTTTTGCTTACCATTTCTCTTCTTCTTTGAGAGTTTGGGAGTGCTCAAAAGCCTTGTCTTCAATGTCAGAAATCCTTTCTTCTGCTTGCTCCATTCTGTTACTGAGGGATTCTAATGTATTTCTCAAATCTTTGAGGGCTGTAACTGCCAAAATCTTTGGTGATTTTGTCTTTGAATTTGTTCAATTCTTGAGACAACTTTTGAAATGCTCCTTGAATTTCTAATTCCAACTTTACCTCTATTATATTGATCTTATTTGCAATCCAAATTCTGAATTTACTTTCTGACATCTCAGCCATGTGTTTGTGAGTGTGATCTTCAGTTGTGTCTCCCAAATTGTTCTTTGCGGGAGTTGATTTACTCTGGTTATTCATGTTACTGGAGTTTTTCTGCTGATTCTGCCTCATTATTATTTTATACTGTTTGGCTAGATGAGCAGATAAGGAGAAGTTGGGTTGGGGACTCTGGGATTAGTGCTTGGCCAGCCCTTTGCTCAAAATCTGGGAGTGGTGTCTGTACCTTTTCCACTAGATCTTTGCCAAGTACCTGTACAGTGCTGTGGCCTGAGAAACTGGGGACCTTCTTGGTGTGGTGGGGCTGAGTGGCTCTGTCTTATTTTCTGGTCTCTGTCTTACCCTAGTGAATCTGGGTTGACATCTCAGCTGTGGAGAAATACCAGCAATTAAAGCACCTTACCCCCCCATAGGCAACAATTGGAAAAGGAAAGTCAAACCTTCCCACAACCACACACCCAGGGTACCACTTTGAATAGTCCTCAGGCAAATGGCTCAGTTCAAGAGGTCCAAATCAATTGTTTCAGTCAGCACTGGTCTCAGGTGGGAGAGTTCAAAATGTCTCTGGCATCTAGATAGCAGGGATTTGCTGGCAGCTCAAGTATGACTCACTCCAGTGCTCCGTGAGGTCAGAAGGCAAATAAATTAGTCTGGGGAGGTTGATGCCTCCTTCTACACCTTGCACCTCTATCACACCCAGTTACTGGTAAACCCACAGTGCTGTGATCCAGTTACCTCCAATGTGCAGATACTCCAGGGGTTTGTGCCTGCCTGAGTCACAGGGAGATCTATGTCTCCTCAGCCAGGCTGCCATTCTCTGCCACTATCCGGCAAGCGGAGGTGAGGCCTTACAACCTCGGGTGCTTAATAGGGGTTGGGGTGGTTCACTCAGTTCTAGCCCTGCCTGTGATCGATGTTACTGGCAGAACAGAACAACTTTGCAGAATTTGTTTCTGCCCTGACTATATTCCCCTGCGGATCAGACGCTGTTTGAACAACTCAGCCCTGTCTGTGCCACTGCCCAGTCTCCGCTGTGGTCAGAAGTCACACTTAGCTGTCAGTTCTAGCCTCTGGCCCCCACTTTTGTCTCAGCTATGATCCCCTGATGGCCGTGTGCATCTGAGGCTCAGTGAAGCAGTCCTCTGGGTCAGCCCCACCCTAGGAATCTGCTATCTCTGTGTGTGTGTATTCTAGTCCCCACGCTCTGCCCAGGCAGGTACCACCTCAGGCATACCCTTTACTCATGGGGCCTGAATTTCCTTCCCAGATCTGCTCCACCAGTGGCTACTACCAGAGAAGATACCCAGCTTCCTCTGGTTGCCCAGAGAGACTGGCAGTATCCTTCCAAAATATCCCCAGGTGTGTGAGCCCTATTGTTCTCACCACTGTGGATGCTGCTCTGCCTCAGGGCACCACCTCTCCTGTATGGTTCCCTCTCAGTTGACTGTCCTCTCCTTTCTCCTGTTCTGGAGAATCAGCACAGATCAGCAACAGAAAGTGTCCCATCCACACCCTTCAAGAAAATGCCCAAGAATCTGGAATCTATAAAGGGAACAGGCTTCCAGACCTTGGTGTGCAAGTGGAGGGGAGTTCTGGGAGTTCAGAATTGCAGGCCAGTTTTATGCCTGGCAAGAGAGTGCCATGGAACCCTAGTAGGGGGAGGAGGTCCAGTTTTTAAAGGGTCTCTCCCATGGGCTAAAATTGGAGAATATTTGAACTCTGCTCACTTATTTGTATGAAGTATACTGCGAGCAGTTCTCATGGGGGAGAGGACTTCCGTCCTCTTGGAGATGGATTTTGTACCTTTTGCTTGTATCCTTGGGGTTGCAGCATGCCTCAGCAGGGTTGATGTGCATTCTTCAACCTTCTCTCTTGGCCTCTCTTGGCTCAGATCCAAACCATTGGCTTTCTTGCTAAACTTCTGTCTGTTAACTCTCCTTCTGGATGGGAGGCTCTATGGAAAGCTGGCTCCAGTCAGCCATCTTGCCTCCCAATCTCTTTTTTGTATTTTTAGATTCCACATGTGTGAGAGCTAACATGTGATTTTTGCCTTTTTGTGTCTAGTATTTCAATTAAAATGATGCACTTCAGGTCCATCATGGTGTCATAAATGATAAGATTTCACTCGTCATGGCTGAATAGTTTATTGTATGCCTCTATATACCAATTTTTAGTTTGTTCATCTATTTTTGGACACTTCACTTGATTCTATATCTCAGCTATTATAAATAGTGATGCAGTAAACATGGAAGTGAAGATATTTCTTCAACATTTTGATTTCATTTTCTTTGGATATAAGATTTTAACAGATTATTGCACTCTTTAATTTCAGTAACTGAATTTCCTTTCTGTAATGTCCAACATTTAAAAATTCACCAATTATATATTTTTATTTTTAATTTTGTAACTTATTTACATTATTTACATTTTAAACTGATAGAATATTATAACTGTAAAATTGTTTTCCTTTTTATTTTGTTCAATTACCTTTTCTTTTTCTTGATTGCTAATTTTTTTTTTATCCCATTGCATCTCTGTGATAATTTTCTCTTGTGCTTCAGCTTCTCGATAGAGAGTTATAATTTCTCCCAAGTAACTCCTTTTCTCCACGGACTAACCACTAGTGATGATGCTCAGACAATAGGCAGATATTTTATAGTTTGATTTCATGGAGATAATAGATCCCTTTGACTCCTACCCCTGTAATTGACCTCAATCCCACTCCTGTGACCTAGACTTCAGTTTCCATGATGATATTATCACCCCAGCCATCAAAGACTGCATCTATTTGATCTTTGTCACCGTGAGATAAATAGTGACAAATTCTGTCAACCACTCTGGCTATGTATAATCTAGCTATTAATTATAGTATTTGAAATACTTTCTTTCTTGCATTAAAACTTGGAAAAGAATATTAATTGGTTATATTTAGCATTCGTATTTGGAGCTAGAAGTGTGGCTAACTGGCATATGTTCAGCTACCTTTTCCAGAAACTCTTTATTAACAATCTGTAGATAGAGATGACATATTCCCATGGAGACTTAGAACATAAATCATAGTTTAGCATATCTTAAGTATTTTTAAGTTGCTACTATTAAATTGTTGTTATCCTTTATTCCAACTCAAATCATTTACTTATAAAAGGAATAATTAACTAAAATATTTTTCTTTGTTTTTTAATTTCTTTTATTGGCCAATTTAAAGTTCTATATGTACTAATAGAATTCCTTTAATAAATAGATGATATTGACAGTGAAAGGACATGTATCTTTTCTCTTTTGTGGGTTCAGTTCTTTGAAAACTTGTAAATAAGGAATGACCACTAAGTATGTTCTGCTTTACAAAGAATTAAACTCCAAACGTTTTGAGAATTTAAAATGGCAATATACAGTAATACAATTATAAGCTAGGGACATTTTATATTTCCTAATTTACATATATAAAAAATCTATTAAACTTTTAAGGGAAGATGATAACACTTTAAAAGATTTGTGGCTGAAAAATGTTATTCTGCTTCTAATTTTGATGTCTACTAGCTTCTAAGTATTTTTAGTAACTCCTTTTAAAGAACTTTTCAACTATAATGTATACACATAAATTTTTTTTCAAAAGGAGTACTCTTACCAAAACTGTTACATTTCCCCAGACCATATTGGTGCATGAAACCAGTTTGAGCTCTGAATTAGCCTATGATCCCAGAGGCTATCCAAAAATCTGGTGATATAGGACCACATGAAAACATCCAGGGTTTTATAGCTCAGAATAAATGGAAGATATTGATCTAAATTAACCAGGCCATGTCACTTTGGTGGGGTAATGTAGGATTATTAAAATATTTAATCTTACCTCTTTTCTTAACTCACACATGATTTTTTTTTCTCTCAAATTTAACGTCTAAGCTGTACCGTGGGTTGATAAATACCACTGACTAAAAGAAAATGATTTAGAAAATACAAAAGTTTCATAGAGAGATAAATATTGTATAAAGAAATATTTTTCTTGTGAAGACCTATATAAACTTTAAAGAGGTATATATGGACATATGTCAAGAGGGGAACATTAGTATAAGCTAAGATGTTAAAATTTTTTTACCTTTACTATTTCTTTTTTTTGAGACTGAGTCTCACTATGTCAACCTCAGTAGAGTGCAGTGCTGTCACAGCTCACAGCAACCTCAAACTCTTGGGCTTAAATGATTCTCTTATCTCAGCCTTCCAAGTAGCTGGGACCACAGTTGCCTGCCACAACATTTGGCCACATTTTTTGGTTGCAGTAGTCATTGTTGTTTGGCAGGCTCAGGCCGGGCTCTAACCAACCACCTTCAGTGTATGTGGCTGGCACCCTATTCATTGAGGTATGGGTGCCAAGCCTACCCTTACTATTTCAACAAATAGAAAATTGATTGCATTTATGATATCTAAAATTTTGGATGCTTGAGAAAACCATTATTTTTGAGAAAGCCTCAAAAGAGGTTGAAAATTATTTTTAAATGCCTTAATGGTATATCATATATATGTATGTATATATATATATGGATATATATATGTGTGTGTGTGTGTGTGTTTGTATTTAAAGGGGCTTCAAAATATTCACCTGTTGAAACATTCCAAATATAAACATACTTTTATCAAATTGGTCAAACAAAACATTTTGACAAATTGTTTGGTAGACTCTCCATATATGACTAACTTATGTTTCACTGTTTACAAAAATCTGAAACTATTTCATGGATAGTAATAGTAATAGTTTTCCTTTTTTGTCCCTGAGAGAAGTGTGTCTGTGACTTGTTTTTTGTGTAAAGAGGCACTTAACTCTCTCAGCTTAATGAGTTTAATAAAACTTAATGAAACATCTTCAAACGTAATGAAGGATTTTAAAATGTAAAACAAAGGAAAATAAAGATTGGCCACTACCACAGTAGAAGAAAAAAAACCCTATGGGTGATGCAATGTGGATACAGCATAAATCTAGTAGAATGAGTTATAGAAGAAAATTAAACTTTACTTGACAAAATATGTACTATTTCTTCCCTTAATTCCAAGAAAGTAATTTTGTAATACAATTTGAGTTATATGTATACAGATATATAAATATGCATTTATATTTAATAATGTTGCTACATTTAAAAGCTCTGCTGTACAGAATTAAACTGAATAAATGACTATTTGTCAATGTGTTAGCATCAAAAATAGGGTTGAGTTCTAAGATGTTTATGTGTGCAGGATGTGAGGGTTGCCAGAGTATTACACAAGGCAGGGCTCAGCTAAAACCACTGACATTGTTAGAGAGCTTAAAAATCCAGTTGCATCTACGGGCAAAACTTACTAAATGCAGAATACAAATGTCTTCATACAAAAACTAAGAAAATGCCATGAAGGGTATGTTGAACAGTTTGATGAAAACATTTCAGATTATATACCAGCACATTGTACCCCTTGATTGCACTAATGTACGCAGCTATGATTTAATTAAAAAAAAAAAAAAAGAATTTAAAAAATAAAAATAAAAGCTACCATATACTCCTGCTCAGGTGGTCGGAGAAGCACTTGTTATAAGATGGACTCTTACGGTGACTGCTAAAAGACAAACTTTGAGTGAAAAATAAACTTTCATTGTATTAAAAAAGAAAATCCAGTTGCATGGACTTTCCTACAGATCAGATTTTCAAACAATCTCTCTTCCTGATTATATTTCTGTGAGACATGTTTTGCACACAAATTTCGTTTCACATTACAAAAAATAAATATTGTGAGCAGTGATTATAAAACTAAATTAAACCTTAATATCATTTAACTCGCATAAAACTCATTTAATTCATTAAAAGTAATATAACAGTGTAAGATCAGTAAAAGATTATGTTATATTCTGAATTGCATATTTTTGTAAATAAATAATGATTCTTAAGTAACAAATCAGATTAATAAAGTATCTGAGAGCTGAATATATTGTTTTAATATAAGATAAAAGTTATTAGTGGGCTTGGTACCTGTGACTCAAGTGGCTATGGTGCCAGCCACATACACCTGAGCTGGCAGGTTCGAATCCAGCAATGACAACTACAACCAAAAAATAGCTGGGTGTTGTGGGGCGGGGGGGCGACTGTAGTCCCAGCTACTTGGGAGGCTGAGGCAAGAGAATCACTTAAGCCCAGGAGTTGGAGGTTGCTATGAGCTGTGATGCCATGGCACTCTAAACAGGGTGAAAGCTTGAGGTTCTGTCTCAAAAAAAAAAAGTTATTAGTGACATGCTAATTACTCAGTATGGTTTTGAAGATGAATGCTTAAGCCACAGGTTTGCCACCACTGAGAAACTGACTGAGGTAATAGCTTAATTCCTCAAATCTTGCAAAAATAAAGGGGGGGGCTATCAATATTATGTCACCTATTTGAAACATAATGTGAAATTATATATATACAGTATTTTCGAACTGATAAATCTGTCCCCAGTTTGCTTGCTATTTTTGTTATTGTTGTTTTCTTATAGTTCTGGATAATAACCAAACATATGTGATGTCTTTCAAAATATTGAAGCAATTATGTACATATTTTATTTACTGGCTTTATGAACACACTATCTTTTTATGAACAGAGAAAGACCGAAATATTACTGCATTGTCTTCTAATAAACTACCCTTAGTATCAAGGGCTCTGAATTCATGCTGTCCACAAGTATTATATATAAACCTTTGTCTCCATGTTTCTTTACCTTTATGCCATAGATATTTACTAAAAAGTAAAAAGTTCAACTATGTTCTCTAGAAATGGGAAAGAATTTTTAAAACCATTAGGATCCGAGGAGTGTTTTAAACGCTAACCTTCAACCAATTCTCCCTTTTTAGTGGGGTGAGTATATTTCCCTTTCTACATGACTATGGGCTTGGTTGTGCAATTTGCTTTGGACATGATATGAGCAAAGGGTCAAAGTACACTTCAGTGATTTGGCTAGCTTTTGGGTTCTGGCCATCAAATAAGACAAATATCTTCCAAACAATTGATAATATTTTTCATTCGGGGAAACCTACAGACACTGGTGGAACAGAACTTAACCCAATCACTGTTTCTCTCAGTCTGAAGCACAGTGGTGTGAACAAACCCAGCCTACATCAGCCCTAGTACAGAAATTGACACACAAGCAAGAAGTAAATGCTTAGTATTTCAAGAAACTGAGTTTTAAAATATTGCTACCCTTCACTGCAAGACAGTTGATTGACATGAACCACGAAATTCATAAGCTGGTTAAAATTAGCATGCAGAAAATAAGGCTATGTGTTGGGAAATTTTATTTGTGGGTCTAATGTTTTTGCACTTGGTATGAGCAGAGGCACCCACAGCTTTTGTTAGACTTGACATGCAAGGATGCAAGGAAGTTTGTAACAAACAGCCTTAAAAGATACAAGTTTTATTCTAGAACAGAAAGTAGGTTTGTCTGTAGTCCAGACAGACACATGTCTTCATGAGGCAAAAGTTAGCTAGGCTTTCTACACATCACAAGATATTTGATTCGTTTAGCTCAGAATTATTCTGAGACAAAAGCCCTTGTGCAGGCCTGGTGAAGCCCTTGTGAACTATCTTATGAGAATTTGGGCTCTGGAAACCAGCACATGAAAAAGAGAATATTCTGAGTACTGCTGCTGCTGCTGTTGCTGCTTTTAGCAAAAACTGTGTATTGTCTCTAAGAGTCTCATGTCTTCTGAGAGTGTCCGGGAAATTGGGGCAGGCTTAGTTGTCTGCTTGCAAGGAGTATCAAAGAAAGGTCTGCGAATAAAATCTTAGATCCTTCACAGTCTTGACAACATGATCAAGAGATTCAATGGTTAGAGAGGGTGTGCTCTAGGCACCAGATCTTGTAAATCTATGAATTAAAGAAAAATCATAAGGCATAAACTGTCATAGTTTCGGCTTTGCAATTATCGAGACAGAAAAAATAACTGAAATGTCAATATATTACAACAGATTAAATCTTAAATGTATAAAAACATGTACATTTATAATATGTATATAACAACAGATTAAATCATAAATGTAAAAACATGTACATTTATAATATGTATATTACAACAGATTAAATCTTAAATGTATAAAAATATGTACATTTATAATATGTTTATTACAACAGATTAAATCTTAAATGTATAAAAATAAGTTCATTTAAGATTTAATGTGTTGTAATATATTGACATTTCAGTTATTTTTTCTGTCTCGATAATTGCAAAGCTGGAACTATAAAAGCAGTTTTAAAATGTACCAAGTAAGATAATTTTCTTTCAAGTACTCATCCTGTACGGAGAATCCCTAAGTAAACTTGCTTAATCACCTGGCACTTCATTTTACTCAAATATACAAGAGTAAGAATTTATTGTATTTTAAAATTAAGATAGGATAGGTTATTTGCCAATTTACATATATTTGCTGAGAATTTGGGAATGAGAAAGACAATAATTAATTAAAATACCAATTTCAACAGCATTGCATAAATTATGCACTATAGTATTTCATATTCCATTATATGATAAGCATCAAAGGTTTCAAATAAGTTATCCCCTGAAAGGAAATAAGTAAAAATATTATGTGTCTGTGTATATTTATTGGCAAAAGAAAGTACAGTGAATGTATAGTCGTTGGCAT
This sequence comes from Perodicticus potto, assembly GCA_963574655.1. Classification (NCBI taxonomy): domain Eukaryota; kingdom Metazoa; phylum Chordata; class Mammalia; order Primates; family Lorisidae; genus Perodicticus; species Perodicticus potto. The sequence goes on along the minus strand of CAUYRH010021462.1, from coordinate 14,390 downwards.
TGCCAGCTAAAGATTTCCTCTTGTATCTAATTTAATTTTGTAATATATTTTAAGCTTTTTTTTTTTTTTTTTTGGCCTATGCTTTCTGTTGGAATATAGCTCTTCTACACATGGAATGCCATATTTGACAACTTAGAGATCTGTTGAGGCAACTGCTCCATATTTTGTGCTAGACATAACACCAGTGCTATTTCTCTGTATGATGAATGACTATTCCTACCAATGCCATCAAATAAAAGATACAGACGTTTGTGTGTGTGTGTGTGTGTGTGTTCAGTGGTCTATATTTCGGAGATAAAAAATAAAATGGTGTTTTTGATGCATTGCCTATAAAAATACCTACAAGCATACCTTGTTTTATTGTGCTTCACTGTATTGCGTTTAGCAAATATTACACTTTTTACAAATTGAAGTTTTCTGGCAACCCTGCTCCTGCAAGTCTATTGGCATCATTTTTTCAAACAGCATGCGCTCACTTTGTGTCTCTGTGCCACATCCTGGTAATTCTTGCAGTATTTTTAATTGTAATCAATGTTCAGTGATATTTGAAGGTACTATTATAATTGCTTTGGGGAACCAGGAGCCATGCCCATGTAAGATAAATGTTAACTGATTAAACTTAACTGATTAATGTTCTGACTGCTCCACCAACCAGCCATTCCCCCATATTGCCCCTCCTCCTTGGGGGCGAAAGAGATACCTTGAGATACAACATGATGAAATTAAGCCAGCCAATTAATAACCCTACGATGGCCTCTGGTGTTCAACTGAAAGGAAGGTTTGGGTGTTTCTTATTTTAAATTAAACGCTAGAAATGATTATTAAGCTTAAGAAGGAAGACACGAGGAAAGATGAGATAGGCTGAAAGTCAAAACTATTGTGAGAAACAGTTAGGAAAGCTGCGAATGCAAATAAGAAGTGCTTGAAGGAAATTAAAAGAGCTACTCCAGTGAACACACATATGATAAAAAAGCAAAACAGCCTTATTGCAGATAGAGAGAAAATTTTATTGATCTGTATAGAAGATCAAACCAGTCAGAACAGTCTCTTAAGCAAAAGCCTAATCCAGAGCAAGGTCCTAATTCTTTCTAAATCAGTGAAGGCTTAGAGAGGGGAGGAAGCTTCCGGAGAAAAGGACTAAGTTAGTTGAGATCGGTTCATAGTTTAAAGAAAGAAGCCATCTCCATAACATAAAAGTGGAGGCTAAGCCAGCAAGTGCAGATATAGAAGGTCAAGTTATCTGACAGATCCAGCTAAGATAATTGATAAAGGTGGCGAAACTAAACAGCAGATTCTCAATATAGACAAAACAGTCTTCTGGTGACGGGAGATATCATCTACAACATTCACAGCAAGAGATAAGTCAGTGTCTGGCTTCAGAGCTGCAAAGGACAGGCTGACTCTCTTGGAAGAAGCTAATACAACTGGTGACTTTAAGTTGAACTTCATGCTCACTTAACATTCTTAAAATTCTATAGCCCTTAAGAAGTATGCTAAATATATTATGTTCATGTTCTACCAGGGTTATAACAAAGCCTGATGACAGCACATCTATTTATAGCATGGTTTACTAAATATTTTAAGCCCACTGCTGAGAGCTACTACTCAGAAAAACAGGATTCCTTTTAGAATAGTACTGCATATTGACAATGTATTCTACAAGGATATCTCATACCTTGTAACATAGTATTCATCCTGCAGTCCCTGAATCAAGAGTAATTTTGACTATAAAGTCTTATTATTTCAGAAATACATTTTATAAGGTTATAGCTGCTTTAGATAGTGATTCCTCTGATGGATCTGGACAAAGTAAATTGTTGCTAAATGGATTTACCATTCTAGATGTCATTAAGAATCTTTGTCATTCACGAGAAGAGGTCAAAATATCACCACTTACAGAAGTTTGGAAGAAGTTGATTACAACACTCATGGATGACTTTAAACTTATAAATTCATCAATAATTTGAGTGTTTGACATCAAAGACTATTTTTGTGTTTTTTAATGAAATTTTAATTTGATATGACCTCAATCTTGTTAACATGTAGATAAGTCATTCAATTTTTAAGAATTGACATTCTTAAAACTGATTCATTCATATTAAACTGCCCTACCTAATTCTCAGAATGGTCTCAATAATCTAAGTAAGTAGAACAACCTGTTTTAAAATGTAAATGCTACTGCATGATACTCAGAGAAGGTCACCCTGCTCCTATGGCCAGGTCATTATTGCAGTCTACTAGCTCTGCATTTCCATTGCAAGGAATATGTTTAATGCTGAGAAATAAGCTGTAAATGAAACAGAAAATGTTCTTGTCCTTATGGAATTTTTCTTTCTTGTGAAAGAGATGGATAACATTTAAAAGATTAACAGAAGATTTTCATTAGCAGTATAAGACAATATTAAGCAAAGTAGGGAGCTATCAAGTACAGAAGTTTGTTAATGGAGTATCTAAGGAAAGTCATGCTGTGTGGGTGGAATGTGATTTAGATCTAAAATGTTATGATGGGGCAAGTCATGAGCACATCTGGAACAAAGGGCCTCCTAAGTCAAGGTCTGAGGCGGAGACTTGTTGGTGTACTGACGAAAGAGCGAGGACACCGGTGTAAACACAGAAGAGCACACTCCAGGGTGAAGGACAAAATAATGCCGTTTTCACTACAAAATGCTTTTTAAATATTCATCCAGTGGGATGCTAAAAAGCTGTTTTGATGTAGCTCTGTGTAGTTAAGTGTGTGTTTTGGATATTGTGCTGATCATCTAATATGCAAAATTAGTCCAATTTGAAAGTCAGGATATGTTTGTTGGCAGCGTCTCGCATGTCTCACGGCCTGCAAGGTTATCAACAGTCCATTTTTTCTCTTTTAGGGTTTAAATGAACATAACATAGAACAAATGTAAAAGTGTACAGGTAACAAAAATAGCTAGCTTTAGACTTTTGCTTCATAACACATTTTTATGTGTTTTATATAAGAATTAAATGCTGGGCAGCACCTAGCTCAGTGAGTAGGGCACTGGTCCCATATACCGGTGGTAGCAAGGTCAAACCTGGCCCCGGCCAAACTGTAACAACAACAAAAATAGCCGGGCGTTGTGTCAGGCACCTGTGATCCCAGCTACTCCAGAGGCTGAGGCAAGAGAATCGCCTAAGCCCAAGAGCTGGAGGTTGCTGTGAGCTGTGACACCACAGTACTCTCCCTAGCGAGACTCTGTCTTTAAAAAAAAAAGAAAAAAAAAAGAAGAAGAATTAAATCCTTATTAATTCATGAATATATTAATGCCTATTCAAAAGTTGTATGAAATATTTATTATCTATTTTTCATTTGCATATTTCTTGTGAAGTTAGCAAAGGCTAAAGGTAAGGGACTCAAGAGAAATGCAAAATACAAATTATAAATGAACACGCATAGGCATGGGTAACCTGCAGCCTTAGGGCCACACATGGCTTTCCAGATCCTGGAGTGTGGGCTTTTGACTCTGAATCCAAATTTTATCTAATAAATCTTCTCAATAAAGAAATTTGTTCTGTGACATATGGATTTGTTCAAGGGGCTGCACTTGGGGATATACAGGGCCGCATATGGGCTTGAGGAGGCAGGTTCCCCATATAGACCAGAAACACTTACCTCATTCTCTGGAAGGCATGAAAATGTATCTGCTCAATGCTACTGCAGTACATCACATTCCTCTTATTTTCTTGTCTTCCAATCCCCAAATTATAAAAATAATACCTTATAATAATATAAAAGTATTGAAAGCCTGGTTTAGCAAAATGTTTTAATTGGTAAATAGAATAATTGCGAAATTGAATTATTGTCATATTTTTTTCAGAACACTTTGACACCCATAACCCATAAGCATCAGCAGAAGAGTGGGCTATAGGGTGGCCAGAAAATACTATCCCACATTTACATAAAAAGCTGAACTCAGAAAATTAAATGACTTTCCCATGAACCCTAGAGTTAACGATTGATATACTTGGAACAGAAAGCTTATCTTAATATTTCTACTTACTCTGCCACCGATAATATTCACAACCTATATACTAAAATACTTTTTGTTTATGGTCAAAATAAATTTTCATTATTAATGCATTAATTTATAATGATGCACATACTTTTAAGAATATAATTAAATTAATTCACTGATGACAAGTTTTCAATACATGATATGTTAATTATGAAATAAAATTGTCAAATTATAACAACAAATATTTTCAGGGAAATATCCCTGAGATAATGATGAAGTACCTGCCAAGATTTATAAAACATGAGAAGTTAAAAGTGTCTTAAGGGTGTCATAATATAATATTCAATGTGACAAATTATATCAGGTACAGAAAAATCAACTGAGAGGTGATACATGGCCTCAAGCACTGATATATGCTTGTAAAAACATTTTCATATCAAGATAACTATCATACAGGAGTGACTAAGTTTAAAACGTATTCATGTTTGTCCTGGAATTCAGTTATATAGAGAGAGCTCTTAGCAGAGTTCACCTTCACTACAGCGGCATACATCACTGAGCAAGCTCAGACAGGAAAAGAGATTTAAGGAGCATCATTAGTTTAAGTGCTTAGGAGATTAAACCTACAAAATAGCGTTCTCCAAATTGTGCTCCCCACCCTTAGAGTTTTTGTATTTCAGTCAAGGTAGAAAAACGTCAACAAACAGTAGGTAAACACACACACACAAATAGTTAAATATGTTGACTTAGAAACTATGAAAAATTAAAATAAAAGTCACTAATGACACTAATACCAGGAGTTTTTAAGATCTTTCATATTTACACATAAAAATCCTGAAATATCAGCAGAAGTAGAATCGATGGCATAGAGCAGTGTAGAGGCCAAGGACACTGGGATTTCACGCTTTTTAATATAAACATGATTTCCTGGAAATTGCCCAACCTCACATATCAGAGAACATAAGAGAAAGTAATGTCTTGGTGTAATATTCAGTAAAGCTGTTATGTTTGTCACCAAGGGCAACAGAAGCACACACACACACAGCAAGAGAAGAGGAAAATTAGATACCACATTTGAGCCAAGAGGAACAATCTGAAGAACACAAGAAATTCCACTTCAGTACTTTGAAAGTGGAAACCTGGAGAAATTGGAGGAAGATTGTAATACAGCCCTGGTTTTATAGCTATGTAGAATTTTTCTTCTTCTTCTTCTTTTTTTTTTTTTGTTTAATTGTGATACTGGTAAGAACTTTGAAATGTATTTTATGCTTTAAAAAATGTGGAACATATTGGCAATACTAAGCAAAATTTTGGCTCAAGAACTACTGATTTTAGAAGCACATGCATGTGGAAGAAGCATATGCATTGGTCTCTCTTAACTCATTTATTTAAAACCTAAATATATAATTTTTTCCAATGTCACACTCTATTTCCATTTAAATATTGTAGTATAATTGCCAAAATCTTCATAAATTTGAAATACCTTTGAAAGTAAGAAACAAGTGCCTTTTTGTAACATTATATACCAGTACATGGCAGGAGGTAGGTATCTACTAAGTATTTTTTGGAGATATTTTTCAATGAATAAAGTTATTTGTCAAACAACATAAATTCTTTGTTTATCTATAAGTCAGTCAGTTGGGTTCTAAGTCAATTTCCCTGAGTCTGCTCAGTCCAAAACTCTAAGATCAATTTTGTGGATCTATATTTCGACTGTAGACTCTGGACAATGTTCAGTTTAACAAATTTATTCTGGGACACACTCTTGCAGCCACCTAGACTTCCCATGGCAACATATTTTATTCTCCAAAATTCTGCTTTCAAATTATTCACATTTTTTTAATTCAAGAAAGTTAATAATGTGTTTAACAAGTATTGGAAAGTAAGTTATTTATAAGCTATTTATACTAGCAGCTGTTGGATCAAGTAATGGCCTTGATTAGTAAATCAATTTATTCAATAAGTTTACTTACTAAAACAGCTCATCTATATGGGAAAAAGTGTAAGACAATAACAAATTAAAATAGTACTTTTATCTTTCAAAAAAGTTGGTCATGCTCACAAAGTGGACAAAAGCTTTTTTCTGGTTCTCCTCCCCTTGAAGAAAGATTTAGTGAGCAACTCAGTCAAGAACATATTTAGTCCTGGGTTAATGACTGGAGAATTCCATCCGAACAGTTAAACTGATTTGTGGATATAGACACCATTAACAATTGAATGTCTTTAGACTTTTAAAGTAAATTGAATAGGACTCATCAGAATAAACAGAGTTTGCATTATATGCATTCAATAGGATTTACACAACTATTAAGGGAAAACTCTTATTAGCTGTTTCACTAGGAAACAAACAAACAAACAAAAAACAATTTCAAATAGTTGGATTTAAAGAAGAGTTTAAGAGACTACAGGAAAACTTGATAGGCAGTATAACTCTCCTATATCAAGCTGAAGAAATAAGACCCCAAAGATTTTTTTTAACTATTTAAGAAAATGTGTTATTGCAATCACACAAATGTTACATGACACAGTAAAGAGAGCTGGAAATATGAGGAATTTGGTGCCAGTGATGAATATATTGCATGCTTGATTTTGGAAAAAGAGAGTGCTAAATAATACTTCTTGTACTAAGTGAGGTTTGAATTGATATATGAACTCTCTCACGAGAACCTCTGCATTTAGAATACCTATCTGATCATCTAGGTACAACATTTTTGGATCCATGTACTCATATTCTACTTGCAATTTTCTACAGGTTGCCCCAGTCTGTGTTTGTTTTATTTGAAATTATTTTCTGCCTGGAAATACACACTGCAGAGAGTAGTAAGAAAAAATACTCTTTTGCATGCTACAATAGTTGCTTTATAAAAGATATAACTCCAAAAGAAATAAAACACTACTAGAAATTTACTGAAAAGAAAAAAAGACATTTTATTAAAAAGACATTTGCATGTGAATGTTTATAGCAGCACAATTCACAATGTGAAGTTGTGGAAACAACCCAAGTGCCCATCAATCCATGAATGAATTAATAAATTGTGATTATATATATATATGTAATATATATACACACACCTTGGAATACTATTCAGCCATAAAAAGATGGTGATCTAGTATTTTTTAACAACCTGGATAGAATCAGAGACAATTATCTTAAGTGAAGTATAGAGAGAATAGCAAAAAGAAATAAAAAAAGTATAGAGAGAAAAGAAAAAAGAATAGAAAAAAACAAACACCACATGTACTCAATTCTAAATTGGAACTTGTTGATTAACACCTATGTACTCATATGGAAGCAAAATTTGGTTGAATTCAAGAAAGTGGGGTGAGGGAGAAGGGGGAATAAATTCATAAGTGACAGGTAAATTGCATGGGTACATTGTACATTTTCTAGGTGAAGGGCACACTTATAACCCTGACTTAAAATAGTCAAAAATTATGCAACTAAAATATTTGTACCCCTATAATATTCTGAAATTTAAAAAAAAAAAATTAAAACAAAGGGTTGTGTTCTTGGGAATTTTGGGAAAACAATTCAGTAAATACCTGAAAGATCTGGATTTATCTGATACAAATATTATATAATGGGAACTGAAGTATTATTAAATTTAAGTATTAATAAATGTGAGATATTTGATTTTGTGTACCACAAGAAAAATATGATTTAACCTTTTTCAGGTTGAGTTGACAAACTTGAGCAGGATAAATACAGATTTGGGTGATTCTAGTTGAGTGATATATGTATGCTTATATATTTGTAACAAACAAAAATATTTCAGAATTTTTTGTTTGCCAGTATTGCTCTAAATATGTTACAAATATTAGCTCATATATCTACAGAGTTGCCTTTATAACATTCATGAAGTAGAAACAATTATGAACTCCATTTTACAGATAAGGAATTTGTAGAGGAGAAGTATAAAGTAAATTGCCTAACCGTACAGCTAAAATAGTGGCAAGACCGTTAACGCTAACCCAGCCTGTCTGGTCCATAGTTTACACTGCACAAATTTGCCAGGCACTAGTGTTGTTGTAAACATGCCAGGAAATAGTGGAACAAATAGTCTGAACTAGAATGTAGATTATTTCATTCTCTTTACCCAAGTTTACTTAAACCTCTGAAACCTACATTTATTCACCTTCAACAACTCTCTCTGCTTCCCTTCCTCCCAGTGAAATATACGGAGTTATTTTTTTAAGGGTGGCCAGAACCATTGCATCCTTTCATTTCTCAGTCAGTAACTCCTTAGGAAATCAATTCCCAGCAATAAGGTTGGAATTTATGTAGGAAAACAGGTCACTTGATAATATCACAGTGAAAAGGAAGTGGAACTGAATATATTCTAGTAAGAACATGCTCTGGGCTTTGTGGTTTTTCACATGCTTTTTTAAATCAACAGAGAAAACACAAAACTACTGACTCCTTTATATTATTCCCAAATGAAATTCAATCCTAAACATTCCCTAGCAGGCAAAGAAATAGATCTACTCTAGGGAAAGAGACCCAAATAGATGTCGGCAAAATACCAGAAAGTGTATTATGTATAATTAGCAGTTTAGAATATGTAGTCAGTAAGAAACATTCTCTAAGTAGAGTATTTTTAGGAAGTAAGGATAAGATAGTCCTATTTGCCAAAAACAACAAAACTGAATGCTCCTCTCATCTTTCACAATTGGATAAACGGCGTAAATGAAAAAATAAAATTAGAATGAGTGTTGTGGCATCATTCCATAATATGAAGTAAAATGTAATGTAATATACATCTATTGTATTTTGAAGTAGATTTAATATTAAACATAGAATAAATACTACCAAGTATCTGCTTCTCACATTATTAAATGAGACATTAGCAATTATGCAAGGGGAAAAGACAAAGGGAAAAAAGTGACAGGAAAACTAATGAAATTAACATAAAACACTGATTGAGACTCAGAAAAAATGGTCAGAACATTTTTTTAAATAACTGAACATTTTAAAATGAGTATTAATATTAGAAATTTAGAGCAGATATAACACTACAGATAAAATAATTTAAATGTGAAAGATATAATTAACACCTGGAATTTAGAGAAAAAAGAAAATAAAATTAAAGTCATCATTGAGAGGATAGCAAACAGATGGGGAGGCAACAAACCACTATTTATATTATAGATTTTTTTTTTAAGACCAAATGAATCAAATAGAAAAATTTTAAATACAATAAAAAATAATACTGAGTGGAAGAAACATCACATTGTATTACTTAATACTTTATTATCCACAAAAAGCAAAAGATATAGTTCAACATACAAATACACAGGTATGCAAATGCATAAACTTAAAAGACATATTTGCATTTTATCGGCAGCATGTATCAGGTTTTCTTTAAAACTAATTAATATAATGAATTCAATATAAACATTCCCAAATGGCTAAATTTGAAGGTCGCATACTGGTTTAAAAGGATGTATGCATAGCTTCTAAATTCATCTTCCATGCTTCTACCCATGCTCTCAAGCTAGTTCAATAAAACCTGTAATGCCGTCAGGCTCCTACCTAAAAATGGCAGTTTTCCCATGAAAGTGGCAGCACATGTATGTGTCACAAGTGAATTGGAAAAAGGAAACAGTTCACATTTGAGAAAAAGAATGATCATGCCATGATTATGGAGCACAGTAAACTGAACCAGAGAAGTATTTTAGATGCAAGAAGCAAAACGTGCATTAAAGTTGGATTCTAGGAGAGGGAAACAAGTGACTGAACAAGAAAGCCCAGGTAAGACTCTTCTGCAGAAAGGAAAATCCTGTTACTATGCAGGAAGGACTAATGTGAAAGATCAGCATTACAATTATGTGTTGCTTATTTTCAAGTTATAGATAAGCAAATAATTGCTATGTTCATTGAAAGTCAATGATTTGATAGAAAAATTTCTGAAATGGTCATTAGCAATTATTGGTGTTCAAAATAAATATGCACCAAACTACAGCAGCTCAGGAAGTTGAAATGTCCTTAATGGCGGGCTCTCTTCCTTTTCCTTCTTTTGGCGTGCCCACTCTGCTGTCTCCCTTCTCCTTCTCTCACTCTCTCTTCCTTCTCTTCTCTCTAATACAAAATATACTTAGAAGTGATTTTGTGATATGGGCTAATATGGGCTATTCTTACTAGGGATATACTCAGAAGAAAAAAATCATTTAATCATAAGATCATTTGCATATACTCAGAAGAAAAAAAATCATTTTATAAGATCAAATGCAAATGATCTATTGCAATAAGTGCACTAGACCACTTATTGCAGCTTAATTTGCAATCTCCAAAATGTGGAAACACCTAAATGCTCACGAAACCAGGAATGGCTTAACAAGCTGTGGTACATGTACACCATGGAATTTTCTCATCCATTAAAAAGATAGAGATTACACCTTTTTGATTTAGCTGGATAGAGGTGGAACACATTCTTCTTAGTAAAGTATCACAAGAATGGAGAAGCAAGAATCCACTGTACTCAATTCTAATATGAAGCCAATAGATAATCTAATACATACCCACATAAAAGAAAAACTCAATCAATTCGGGGGGAGCAGGGGAATGAGGGAGCAGGGAGAGGGGAGGACAGAGGAGGATGTGGGGTTATAGCATATGACACATCTCTTGGGGGCAGAACACAATTATATGAGGGACTTTACCTAACAACCACAATCAGTGTACCATAATTCTTTGTACTGTCAATGAACCTGAAGCAATAAATAAATACATACATACATAAATTTATATTTTATATCCTAAAAAAAGTCATTAGTAGACTTTGATAATCAAAGAGTATGGTGAAATATTTCATAATAATGCTCTCTCTCAAATATTTATAGCACACATGAGCATATTATGTCTCTGCTGTATGGATGTCTATTTAGTCCCATATTACTTGGACTAGTGTTTTTGACACTAATTACCCTCAATAGATCAATGGTCACTCAATGTTAACAATAACAAAAGGTAGATAAGAAAACAATGAATTCCTATAGAAAATATAAAATGAGCAGAAACCCCAAACCCAAGCCTTTGGGAGTAAGCAATAAACAGGTTAAAAATAGCTCTGGTGGCTGGGTGCCTGTTGCTCAGGGGTGAGGGTGCCAACCATACACCTGGGTGGGTGGGTTCGAACCTGGCCTGAGCCTGCCAAACAATAATGACAACTACAAAAACAACAACAACAAAAATAGCTGGGCATTGTGACGGGTGCCTATAATCCCAGCTACTTGGGAGGCTGAGGCAAAAGAATTGCTTAAGCCCAAGAATTTAAGGTTGCTGTGAGCTGTGACATCACAGCACTCAGTGCCGTGGGGGGCAACACAGTGAGACTCTTTCTCAAAAAAAAAAAAAAAAAAAAAGTCTGGAATACTCTAACAAGATAAAATAATAAAAACATAGATACGCAAACTGAAGAATGATAAAAGGGTATAACTAATATTCAGGACATTTTTGGTTTTTTTGCTTATTTTTTAGACAGAGTCTCACTTTGTCGTCCTTGGTAGAGTACAGTGGTGTCACAGCTCACAGCAACCTCCAACACCTGGGCTTAAACAATTCTCTTGCTTCAGCCTCCCAAGAAGCTGGGAATACAGGCACCAGCGACAATGCCCAGCTATTTTTCCAGATGAGGTCTCACTCTGGCTCAGGTTGGTCCATTTTTGTTAATCTTGAAATTATGAATGAAATATAATGACTCCATACTGATATCAGTAATTCTCCTACTAGATCTGGGGTCTTCAATCCACTTATTACACTATTTTTTCAGTATTTGTGAACAGGAGGGATTGTTCATTTCTCAAACTCTAGCTTCCCTGTTAATTCAGCCTAAATCCCAAGGCAAATTCATTAAAATCATTCTGATGCCTATACCAGAAACTTCAATTAGCTGCCTTCACTTTTATTTTATTTTATTTCATTTAACTTTATTTTATCCTATTATTTTATTTTTACTCAAACACACTCACAACTCTCCACCTGCTCCTTCCCTGAACCAAAGCAGTTAAACATGAATGGAGAAAAGTAGTCACTCTGGTCGTTTTTAGTATAATTTGCAATCTTCGACCTTCTCAGAGACCATTCTGTAGTTCCAAACCACGCATTCTTCTGCTTTACCAGATAATCATTTATACTTATTTCTTCTCATCTCAAATCTCGAAGACCTTGTCACACGTCTACTTCTTGGCTGATGATCTTCCTACTTCTACAGAAACTGAGCAATCAGACAACATCCTCATGTCCTCGCCTTCACATCTCCACATTATAAAAAAAAATATTCAAGATCTCAACTAAACCCAACCTAGTTTTGGCCTAGATATCCTCATCTTTCATATACTTAAGGACGACATACTTCAAATAATTTCCCTCTTCATTAACTAATCCCCATTAGCATATAAACAGGTTATTTATTTCTCCATGGCTGGAAACATCCCCCTGTGCACACTTTTTCCATCATCATTTTTTCTAGCTCTTTTGGAGCAAAACTCTTTCGTTCCCTGTCTCCAAATACTCTTCCTTCATTCTCTTAAGAATCAAGAACAAACAGGTTTTCTATGCATAACTTCATGAAAACTGCACTCTCAGTGACTCACATTTTACTAAATACAATTGTTACATCTCTCATGTGTCTATTTAAACTATCAGGCACCGAGGACACAGTTGAGTTTTCTCTCCCTTCTTTTGCTTCAGTGGTTTACAGACACCTTACCTTCTGGTTTTCCTTACCTTTGGGGTTGTTCCTTCTCAATCTCTTTTACTTGGTACCTCACTACTATCCTGTAAATAGGAGAGTGCCTTGAGTTTCAATCTTGAGTTTGCTTGTGTTTTTGTCATTTGGTAGCTCATTTTTACCTTATCTGTTCACCTGGCTTTAAAAATCAGATAAAGGTTGCTGGTTCCCACATTTTTATCACCAGTTAAGAATTCTTCCATGAACTACGGACCCATACATACAACAGACTATTTGATATTTCCATGTCAAAATCTTGGGAATGTATATCTTGAACTCAATAAGGCAAAAGACAAGCTTCTATCCAAAAAAATACAAATAACCTCTAAAATCAACAATAAGAAGACAAATGCCACAAATAAAAATTGAACAAAGACATCTAACCAAAGACAAATGGAAAATAATCATTTGAAAAGATGTTAAATTATCATGTATGTCATATAAAGACATACGATCACATACCTACTAGAATGTCAAATATTCTAACCACAGACAACACCAAAAGCTGACAAGAATGTGACACATCGGGAGCTCTCGTGCATTTGAAACACACTTCAGAATACTGTTGGACATTTACTTGCCAAACTAAACATACATTTACCAATTTATCAATTAATAAATTGATAAAAATAAATGAGCACCCAAGCCATGAAAAGACATGAAGGAAATAGGTATAATGATGTATAATTAAAGTGATCACAAAATATGCTTCACCTTGAGAAATATTTGATGAATTCCTAACAAACTATTAGTGTGCCAGATTTTTTAAAAGATCGTGCTGATAGGGACTGAAAATCGCACCAATCAGATAAAAAGTAAACATCAATGTGCACCAATTAATAAAAAGGCTAAAACAGTGATCAGTAAAATTCTATCACAACATAGGAACATACTTTTGAAATGGAAGTGAAGTCAAGAAATGAAAATGACAATCAGTATATTGTTATTTTAATAATTTTTTTATTTTTTTTCAAATACATGTATTTTATTATTTTTCATTCCATTATTCCCCCCCCCAACCGTCCATGATAAGACAGAATTGATTTACAGAAAAGAATACAGAAAAAACCAAAGCTCCGGGTAGTGGGAGAGATTTCAAGTAGGGAGAGAGAAGCTCTCTCCGTTCCTCTCCCGGTCTTTCCCCGTCTCCTCCTCTAGCCTCAGGGTATATATAGGTGTATGGGTTCCTTGGCCACTTACTAGTATTTCAATGGGAACTATGGGCCTGCTTTTGGCTAATGGGATGGTCAATGTCCAGTTCCATATTTGTCTATGCTAGTCATAACAAGTGATGCAAGTGTGCATCAGTTAGTCTAAATTTGGTTGGAGATTTCAGATGTTTCATTCTGGAAAAAGTCTGTTCACAGACATAAGTGCTGCCAAAGATGGTTGACATTTTGAGCGCATGGTTCCTGAGATTAGGATATGTCTCAGAGGGGGGAGATGCATAGAAATTAGGAAGGCTGCTTGACTTGAATGCGTCTTTCAGAGAGTCACAATTCTGCAGTTCAGCCAGTTGTATTTGGTAAATTGTATCCACGTTTTCTTTTCTTTTCTTTTTTTTTATTTCAAGATACTTTATTCTTAAAACAGGTCACAACACTAAGCTTTTGGCCCATTCTGCCACTGTACAAGCTACAAATGCTTGCTGAGCAGTGGAGGGGTGCTCTTTCATAGCATGTCTGAAAAGTGA
>CAUYRH010021461.1:0-21315 GCA_963574655.1 Perodicticus potto | reverse complement strand
GGCATCACAGCTCACAGCAACCTCCAATTCCTGGGCTCAAGCGAGTCTCCTGCCTCCGCCTCCCAAGTAGCTGGGACTACAGGCGCCCGCCACAACGCCCGGCCATTTTTTGGTTGCAGCCGTCATTGTTGTTTGGCAGGCGGGCCAGGGCTGGATTTGAACCCACCAGCTCAGGTGTACGTGGCTGGCGCCTTAGCCCTTTGAGCCACAGGCGCCGAGCCTAATTTTTCTATTTTTAACAGAGATGGAGGGTGCTGTCTCTTATTCAGGCTGGTCTTGAACTCCTGAGCAGGTAATCCTCCCACCTTGGCCTCCCAAGAGTGCTAGGATTACTGATATGAGCCACTGTGCCTGGCCTGTATAGTTTAGTTTTAAAAGGAGGGAAAAGTGGAAAACAAGTTGCGAAACACAAAATTAGGTGGTGGATGGTGGTTTATGAGTCATTATGGTCGATTGTGTAAGTGTGTACAGAAGTGGAAGAATCTATCACACACATGGCTCTCTTTAAGTGACAGATTTTCTAAATCCTTAATGAAAATGATAGTGTATGTACTTAATGGAAATCTCCTCTCATGCACTTTGATATATAAAGCTCAGGTTACCTGGAAAAGGTTTCTGGATATGTAATTGTGTTGGAGACTGTGTGTGAGTTAGGTAGTTCTGTACCACCCTGGTTACCATTTGCCCTTAAGCCTTTCTTTTTTTTTTTTTTTTTTTTTTTTTTTTAGAGCCCTTAAGCCTTTCTAAGGCCCGTCAGATACCACCCTTCTTCTAGTGGACAGTATTGAATAGACTTTCCGAGTTATCTTTACAAGTAAAAAAGCTTTCCCATTTCACCTGACGTACATATAGATTAACATTTTGAGCTTGAAAAGCCCTTAAAAAGAAAGTCATTAAATTTTACTACTCAGGTTTCCATTGTGATGGAAACCTCTTCTCTTCTCTATGATTAGAGGAAACTGCATCTTTGGATTTGGTATTTAATAGAACCTTTATCCAAATATTGGTGTAATCATATGTGAAAATAGAATATTCCCTTGAAAATTTATAAGATGATAACAAATGGGTTAAATGTCATTGGCAAGCATTGTTATGCATAGAAGTAGGAGGTTGGCTCCAGTGATTCGTTCCCAATTTTTGACTTCTGTAAGTGATTATACTTAACAGTGGTTAAGAATCAGGGTTCTGGACTTACCCAGAAAATAGTTCAGATGGTGGTTCATCCATCACTTAGAAATTACTTTCTTTACCTGTAGAATAGGCATAATAAAGTGACGTACTTATTTCATAAGGTTTTTTTTTTTTTTTTGAGACAGAGTCTCACTGTCGCCGTTGGTAGATTGTTGTGGCATCACCACTCACAGCAACCTCAAACTCTTGGGCTTAAGTGATTGTCTTGCCTCAGCCTCCCAAGTAGTTGGGACTACAGATGCCTGCCACAACGCCTGGCTATTTTTTGTTGTTGTTATTGTAGTTGTCATTATTGTTTAGTAGGCCTGGGCTGGGTTCGAACCTGTCAGCCTTGGTGTATGTGGCTGGCGTCCTAACCACTAAGCTACGGGCACCAAGCTCATAAGGTTGGTATTAAGTTTAAAATACAGTTGGCCCTATCTGTGGGTTCTGTATCCATAGATTCAACCAGTCGTGGATCAAAAATAGTAAACATAAATAAAAAACAACACTAAAACAAAAATACAAAAAACTAACAACTATTTACATAGGGTTTAGATTGTATTAGGTATACGTAATCTAGAGATGATTTAAAGTACACAGGATGGGCTGGGCATGGTGGCTCATGTCTGTAATCCTAGCACTCCGGGAGGCCAAGGTGGGTGATTGCCTGAGCTCAAGAGTTCAAGACCAGTCTGGCGAGAGTGAGACCCCATCTCTACTAAAAATAAAAGAATTAGCCAGGTGTGTGATAGACGCCTATAGTCCCAGCTACTTGTGAGGGTGAGGCAGGAGGTTTGCTTAAACTCGAGTCTGAAGTTGCTGTGAGCTAGTTTGATGCCACGGCATTCTAGTATGGGCAACAGAGTGAGACTGCCTAAATAAATAAATAAATTTATTTTATGCAGGATTATGTGCATAGGTTATATGCAAATGCTATGCCATATCGTATCAAGGACTTGAGGATCCACAGATTTGGGTATCTGTGGGTATCCTGGTACCAACTCCTTACAGATAATGAGAGATGATTACAAATAATACTTGTAAAGCCCTTAACGTAGTGCTTGTGACATAGTAAATACTCAGTAAGTGTCAGTAATCAATAAATATTCTTAGTGGATAATATGTTACTGCCTTTACTTTGTTTCTCTTTTAGCATTACTTTTCCTTTATTAAGTCCTAAGAAGCTATCGGGAATAGTTCTGGATTAAAGCAAAGAAAGAATTCTTTTAGATAGAGTCTCCCTCTGTTACTTTGGCTAGAGTGCATTGGTATCATCATAGCTCACTGCAGCCTCAAACTCCTGGGCTCAGGAGTGATCTCCCTGCCCTGCAGGTAGTTCAAATTCAGCATGCATAAAACAAAATATGAGGGGCGGTGCCTGTGGCTCAGCGAGTAGGGTGCCGGCCCCATATACCGAGGGTGGCAGGTTCAAGTCCGGCCCCGGCCGAACTGCAAAACAAAAAATAGCCGGGCGTTGTGGCGGGCATGTGTAGTCCCAGCTACTCGGGAGGCTGAGGCAAGAAAATCGCCTAAGCCCAGGAGCTGGAGGTTGCTGTGAGCTGTGTGACGCCACGGCACTCTACCGAGGGCGATAAAGTGAGACTCTGTCTCTAGTATATATATATATATATATATATATATATATATATATATTCAGACTTTCTCAAGTCTGTCCCATCTGTCCATTTCTACCATAAACTTTTGAGGCCTTTAATCATTTTCTGCCTCTTTCAGTGGCCCCCTCTTCAGTGCTTTCTCTGTACCCAATCTTGACACCTTCATTTCTTGCAAGGTCGTATCCAAGGTCCTTAGCATGGCTTGTCAGGCTCATTGTGATCTTCTGACTTCTACTTATCTGCTGGCATTCCTAGGCTCATTCTCTTAGTGTTTACTTCCACACACTATGCTAATACATTTAGGTGTGCTTGGAGTACTGTCCCTCCACTGTTCACTAGTTGATACTGAACTCAGAGACACCTTCTTTAGGACATCTTCCTAACATTTCTTTCCCCCTTCCTACACTGCCTGTCAAAATTGAAACACTTGCTTTTCTCCTGTGCTTCCACTGTAACCTCTGGATACATCTATCCTAACAACCTTAGTTTGTTTTGTATAGCTGTAACAGAATAGTTGAGGCTGGTAATTTACAAAGAAAAGAGAAGCTACTTTAATTTATTTGTTGCATGGCTCTGAAGGCTGGGAAGTCAAAGGGCATGGCACTGACTTCTGATGACGGCTTTTCCTGCTGTGTTACAACATAGCTAAAGATCCAAGGGGAAGAAGACATGCAAAGGAGCCAAATACCAAGAGTGACCTTTATATCAATCAGCTCTTGTGGGAAGTAATGCATTCCCATGAGAACTAATCTAGAGTCTTGAGAGCAAAATCTAACTCAGTATCACAAGAGTGGTGCTAAGCCACCCACCTGGCAAAGCTCCCATGATCCAAGCGCCCCTGATTAGGCCCCATCTGTTAAAGTTTTCACCTCCCTGGCTCGGCGCCTGTGGCTCAACAGGCTAAGGCGCCAGCCACGTACACCTGAGCTGGCGGGTTCAAATCCAGCCCGGGCCCACCAAACAACAATGACGGCTGCAACCCAAAACAAATGGCCAGGCGTTGTGGCGGGCGCTTCCCAGCGACTTGGGAGGCAGAGGCAGGAGACTCGCTTGAGCCCAGGAATTGGAGGTTACTGTGAGCTGTAATGCCACAGCGCTCTATCCAGGGTGACAGCTTGGGGCTCTGTCTCAAAAAAAAAAAAAAAAAAAAGTTTCCACCTCCCAACATCATTATATTGGTAATTAAATTTCAACTTGAGTTTTGGTGGGTACCCATAGCACACGCTACTCTACTGGAATTATCTTTTAGGTGTCTTTCTTTCTTTCTTTCTTTCTTTTTAACTCCCAAAGGAGTTTTTTTGCAGTTTTTGGCTGGGTCCAGGTTTAAACCCACCGCCGCCGGTATAAGGGGCTGGTGCCCTACTCCTTTGAGCCACAGGTGCCTCCCTAGGTGTCTTTCTCTATACCCTTGCAGCACATGAGTAAGGCTTGGGTTCCCTAAGACATGTTCAGTAGGCTTCTGGAGAATCAGAGTTGTCATTAAAACTATTTATTAATAGAGAAGCACTAACAAAAGAAAGGAAAGAAAAAAATAAGAACAATGTGCTTTGGGCTGGGTGTAGTGGTTTGTACCTGTAGCTCTAGCTACTTGGGAGGCTTGGATGGGAGGACTGCTTTTTGCTTAAGCCCAGAAGTTCAGGTCTACAGTGAGCTGTGATCATGTCACTGGACTTCAGTCTAGGCAACAGGATGAGACCTTACCTTAAAAAAAAAAAAAGTGGGTGGTGCCTGTAGCTCAGGGGGTAGGGCACTGGCCACATACACCGAGGCTGGTGAGTTCGAACCTGGCCTGGGCCAGCAAAACAATGACAGTTGCAACAAAAAATACCTGGATGTTGTGGCGGGCGCCTGTAGTCCCAGCTGCTTGGGAGGCTGAGGCAAAAGAATTGCTTAAGCCCAAGAGTTTGAGGTTGCTGTGAGCTGTGACGCCACAGCACTCTACCAAGGGTGACATCGTAAATTTCTGTCTCAAAAAAAAGTGTGATTTGGATTTATGAAAATAATATTAAGTTCAGTCATTTTATATGGGTATTATACCCATATGTACCCATTTTATATGGGTATTATACCCATTATGTACTTAATCATCATAAACTCACCTTACTATACCAGAATGCTGTCACATTAATGTGACTCAGCTCAACAATTTTTACCATTTCGTTATATGTCAGGTAATAGTTTATTAAAGTATTAAGGTTTTTGATTATACCTATAATATAGCACAGCTCAGAGAAATATAGTAGAACCCCAAAACATTTGTTGAATTAATGAATACTAAACTCATGCCAGCCAAGGCTCTTTTGAGATAGTCGAAAGGACTTGAGATGATGAAGGAGGGGCCCGGGGGGGGCCCTGCCTCACTGGTGGCTCCAACCCAAATAGCCCTATAGAAGCCCAGGTGCAAATTGTCACTAGGGACCCAATTGAGGGGGCCCAGGGCTCCAAGTCTCCCTTCTGAAGCCTAGATGCAAAATGACAGTGGGGATTAATTTGGTACCAAGATCCCCTTTAAAACTAAAGACAAGTGGCTTGGTGACCGTAGCACAGTGGTTATGGCGCTGGCCACATACATCAAGGCTGGCAGGTTCGAATCCGGCCTGGGCCAGCTAGACAACAAGGACAACTGTAACAAAAAAAAAAAAAATAGCCGGGCATTGTGGTTGGCACCTGTAGTCCTAGCTACTTGGGAAGCTGAGGCAAAAGAATCACTTAAGCCCAAGAGTTTGAGGTTGCTGTGAGCTATGATGCCATGGCACTCTACCTAAGGTGACAGCTTGAAACTCTGTCTCAAAAAAAAAAAAAAATGAAAATTACTTGGAACCCACCTAACGTGCAGTAACGTATTGCCACTTTCCCTCCCCTGGATAAGGGTAGCCCTTTAGAAGTAGGCTTAAGTTCAGGCCCTAAGAAATAGTTTATGAGAGACCTTCTTAGCACCCCAAGGTAAGTACTACATTGTCCCATCTCCCATAGATTTGGAAGGGTAGAATTGACAGTGGGGAATACGTTGCAGAGGGAAAATATTTTCTGTTTCCCCGGCCCCAGGCCAGTGGGTGGGAGGGGGAGGGAATGTCTCTTGTTCTTTGTGCCACAGGAGACAGCTCAAGGGAATCGTATGGGCAGAGGTCACAAGATCCTCTTAGCTGAAGAAGGGATTAATCTGGGTGGAGGTCACAACTGTTTTAGCCAAAGTTGGGATGAATCCAGACAGAGGCCAAGAGATTGTCTTGGCCCAAGATGGGATTATGGGATCAGAACCTTTCAAAGGTCTGTATTTTTGCTCAGAAGCAGAAATTTGGATTTTGAGACCATTGTCTGCCATTTCCTCCTTCGCAAGCAACATAATAAACTTCTCTTTCCTTCTCAAACCACTTGTTCTTCTTTTTCTGATGTGGTTTCAGAGGACAAGTGCCAGACTTTCTGTAAAAGTAACAGGAGCCTTTGGGTGCCTTCCTCACTTTTCTTTCTTTTTTTGAGACAGAGTCTCACCATGTTGCCCTGGGTAGAGTGCTGTGGCGTCATGGGTCACAGCAATCTCAAAACTCGTGGGTTTAAGTGATTCTCTTACCTTAGCCTCCCAAGTAGCTGGATTATAGGCGCCGTCCACAATGCCTGGCTATTTTTTTGTTGCAGTTGTCATTGTTTCTTTAGCTGCCCAGGGCCAGGTTCGAACCAACCTGCCTCTGTGTATGTGGCTGACGCCCTACCCACTGAGCTATAGGTGCTGAGCCCTCACTTTACTTTTCAGGACTGAGGTGCTGCTAAGGAAAACTAGATGGTATGGCTTGCTCCCAGCTGCAAAGCACACTTCATCACACCATCAGCTGAGGGAGAAACCCTTTGAGATAAGAAGAAGCAAGTGGAAATGAGCCTGCAGACAACTTACTATACATTAATTTCACAAAATGCATGTCCCCCCCACGCCCAAATAAAAATAGCCTTATTGGCTGAGCAAAGTGGCTCATGCCTGTAATCCTACCACTCTGGGAGGCCCAGGCAGCCAGATTCCTCAAGCTCAGGGGTTTGAGACAGACCAGTGTGAACAAGAAGAGCGAGACCTTGTGTCTACTAAAAATAGTCCCAGCTACTTGGGAGGTGGAGGCAGGAGACTCACTTGAGTCCAGGAATTGGAGGTTGCTGTGAGCTGTGATGCCACCACACTCTATCCAGGGTGACAGGGCTCGGTCTCAAAAAAAGAAAAGAAAAACTGAGGCAAGATGATCACTTGAGCCCAGGAATTGGAGGTTTTAGTGAGCTATGATGATGCCACAGCACTCTACCCAGGGCAACAAAGTGAGACTCTGCCTCAAAAAAACCAAAAACAAATATAAAACTCCAATTTTTTATATTATCTATCATTTTTAGTTTTCAAGAGTTCATTTTTGTTCTTTGATTGTGCTTTTTTATATTTTATGTTTTAAAAGTTTCTTATTTCAGGCTCGGCGCCTGTGGCTCAATGGGCTAAGGCGCCAGCCACATACACCTGAGCTGGCGGGTTCGAATCCAGCCCGGACCCGCCAAACAACAATGACGGCTGCAACCAAAAAATGGCCAGGCGTTGTGGTGGGCACCTGTAGTCCCAGCTATGTGGGAGGCGGAGGCAGGAGACTCGCTTGAGCCCAGGAATTGGAGGTTGCTGTGAGCTGTGATGCCACGGAACTCTATCCAGGTGATGGCTTGAGGCTCTGTCTCAAAAAAAAAAAGTTTCTTATTTCATATATGTGTCTCTATGAGCATTTTTTTTTTGGTAGGTAGAAACCATTTGTCTATTCCTAGGCTTCTGCTTCCTATTTTTATTTATTCGAATTTGTTTCATGTTTTTTGTTTTTGCTTTGGTTTCTTAGGTTAGGGTTTTCCTTGACCACTTTGCGATTATTTAAGAGTGAGACACCAGAAAATACATTAAAAACTGAGTAAAAAGTTTTGCGTATCTGAGTGGGACTTTGTCTTGGTCCATATGGGCTGCCATAACAGATTTTCTGAGACTGGGTAATTTATAAAGAACAGAAATTTATTTCTCACAGTCTGGAGTCTGGGGAGTCCAAGATCAAGGCCCTGGCAGGTGTGTTGTCCGCTGAGTGTCCAGCATCCTTTTCCACGATGTCTTGAACACTGGGTCCTAAAGAGAGGAGGAATACTATGTCCTTGAAAGGCAGAAGAGGTGAGAAGAGGGCAAAGCCACTCCTACAAGCCATTTTATAAGGACGTTAATTCTAAATATCTACCCAAAGGCCCCAACTCATTGGCCGTCTGTTTCTTGTTTTTTTTTTTTGGTAGACAGAGTCTCACTTTATCGCGCTGGATAGAGTGCTGTGGTGTCACAGCTCACAGCAATCTCAAACTCCTGGGCTCCAGCGATTCTCTTGCCTCAGCCTCCCAAGTAGCTGGGACTACAAGTGCCCACCACAGTGCCAGCTATTTTGTTGTTGTAATTGTCATCGTTTGGCAGGCCCGGGCCGAGTTTGAACCTGCCAACTGCAGTGTATGTATGTGGCTGGCGCCCTAGCTCCTGAGCCACAGACCCCGAGTCATAGTGTTTCTTATTTTAAACAAAATAAAGTTTTTTACCCCTTGGTAATTTTAGCTTTTGACAGGCCAATGTTTGTTGGTCTCTCATAGCCAATTCAAACATCCAGAGTATGACATCAGGAGACGATCCTTAATTTAAATCATGCTGAATGTGGCTTTGTGAAAGTTCTTTGTTCTTAATATCATTCTTAATGATATTAAGGTGTGAGGTTTATTTTAAAAATAGACTGTTTTATTCCTTAATCCCATTTTAATGTTTTTTTTTTTTTCTCTCTCTTTTTGAGCCTAGGAACATGCTTTTCCATCTCAGTAACCTACATCAAATTTCTAATTGAGTAATTGCAAATAATAGACTATCTTCTAGTGGTTTAAACAGGCACTCCGCTTTCTTACTATGTAGTATAGAATGCCTGTTTTAGAACATCTAGGGGAGACTTGTAGGAGAGTGGGAGGAGACCTGGGATGGTGCCATGTTAAGGAAGTATGGGGTCCTATGTGTGAGCACTTAAAAAATTCTTTGATATGTATGCCATTTTAGTATAAGGCTAGAAATCCATTTACCTTTCAAACTTACGTGATTAGTAGCGATGTAGTTATTTTAGTCTATTTGATTTGTTAAGTCTTTATTAAAAATGAAGTGTGTTCTGCAGTGCTGGATCCCACAGCAGGGAGAACACAAGCATTAGTGTTCAACTGGACCCGGCTTGGATTCCAGCCCTGCTGAGTACTAACTATGTGAATCTGAACAAGTTACTCAATGTTTCACTTTCCACATCCGTCAGACAGAGTTCATGAGGCTTTCCTTGTTGGGATTACCTGAGGTAATGTGGGTAAAGTCCCCGGCACTGGGCTTGGCCCTTTTTATTGAGGTATGTGAAGCATTTAGCACACTGCCTTTTCTTCCTACTGTTCCTCCTACTTACTCAGGATGTTCTGCTGAGTCAAAACTACCAGTAGACACTTATATAATATAAATACTTTCTTCTCATTCTTAGAAGATTTAATTTGGAAATAATTTTGGTAAATTTAAAAATACTGCCACTAAAGTGGTATTTAATTATTTTCAGAGATCTCTAAAGACTTGATCCTTGTCTCTGCTGAATTAGCAACCTATACAAACAACAGTGAGTTGCTGGAGGGAACTCCAGATTTTTTAAATAATTTGTTTGCTAAGCTACTGAAGATTTAGATATTACCTAGGGGAATATATAAATATGTCAAACCTTGATAGATTCTTCCTTCCTATGTTAATGCACTGTAAATATTCTGGGCTCCTCCTGGTCAGGGGCCATGTGTCATTACCACTGTTATTGACATCACCGGCGTTAGGATCCTCCTGGACCTGGCAAGGGACCCATAGGACTAGTCCAGCCCTACCCTGATTCACATTTTGAGATCAATAAGCTCACTACCCTGACAAGTAGAAGAGCATGCTCATCAATTTTAATTTTGAAAACTGCCTACATACTGTTGTCATCAATTTGTCTGAGTTACTTTCACAAAGATGGTAGACTCATCAATTTGAAATCCCTATGTCAAAGTTGGCCATTAGGGACTTTTGTCTTTGCTGTATAAATTATTTCCTGTGAAACCTTCACTAGATATTCTAATTATATGAAAGCTATAGGAGACACTGGTGAAGAAAATATGAAGGGAATAAAGAATAGGGCCATATTGTATTATTTATAAAATCTTAGTGTAATATACTTTATGAAATTACCTTTGGTCAACATATGGCACATTGGGCAAAATTTGATTTGTTTTATCTGATAGAAAAGTTATTTTATTACTAAGCTAAATTTCTTGCATTTGGAAGACTATTTTTTTTTTGCAACAGAGTCTTGTTATATCGTCCTCGGTAGAGTGCCGTGATGTCACAGCTCACATCACCCTCAAACTCTTAGGCTTAAGCGATTCTCTTGCCTCAGCCTCCCAAGTAGCTGGCACTATAGGCACCTGCCACAACGCCTGGCTATTTTTTGGTTGTAGTTGTCGTCGTTGTTTGGCAGGCCTGGGTTGGATTTGAACCCACCAGCTCTGGTGTATGTGGCTGGTGTCCTAGCTGCTGAGCTACAGGCGCCGAGCCTAGAAGACTATTCTGAATTTTTTTTCTTTTTTCTTTTTTTGACGATTCTGAATTTTAGTGGTAAATATTTTGTAGCACTATTGAAACTTTTTTTTTGGCTGGGGCTGGGTTTGAACCCCCCACCTCTGGCATATGGGGCTAGCGCCCTACTCCTTTGAGCCACAGGTGCCGCTCAAAACTTTTTTTTTTTTAAGAGACAGAAACTTACTTTATCGACCTCGGTAGAGTGCTGTAGTGTCACATTGCTCACAGCAACCTCCAACTCCTGGCCTTAGGCGATTCTCTTGCCTCAGCCTCCCGAGTAGCTGGGCTGGGACTACAGGTGCCTGCCAAAGCGTCCAGCTATTTTTTTTGGTTGCAGTTTGGCTGGAACTGGGCTTGAACTCACCACCCTCGGTATATGGGGCCAGCGCCCTGCCGACTGAGCCACAGGTTCCGCCCCACTACAGACACTTTTTCATTCAACTAAAACCTCCCATTTATACTTATTTATTTATTTTGAGGCAGAGTCTCACAATGTTGTCCTCGGTAGAGTACCTTGGTGTCACTGGTGGTGCCGTAGCCACTGTACTACAGGCACCAAGCCAATTTATACTTAAGTAAAAGGTTTGGGCGGTTCCTGTGGCTCACTGGGTAGGGCACTATATACTGAGGGTGGCAGGTCGATCCTGGACTGGCCAAGCTGCAACAAAAAAATAGCTGGGCATTGTGGTGGGTGCCTGTAGTCCCAGCTACTCAAGAGGCTGAGGCAAAAGTATCACCTAAGCACAGGAGTTGGAGGTTGCTGTGAGCTGTGACGCACAGCACTCTACCGAGGGCGACATAGTGAGACTCTGTCTCAAAAAAAAAAAAAATACATTATGACAAAGATGTTAAGAGTCCTTATGTAGCTTCCCCAGCTTAGTTTACCTCCTTCCATCCTCCAAGTATTTGGGGAATGCAATTTTGTGTTTATTATTCTCTTGCCTCTTTGTAAAACCATTTTTTACAACATTTGTGTTTATCCCTAAATACTATCTTATTGAATATTTTTGTTTGTTTGTTTTTTTTGAGACAGAGCCTCAAGCTGTCACCCTGGAGGGGAGAGCATCACAGCTCACAGCAACCTCCAATTCTTGGGCTCAAGCGAGTCTCTTGCCTCCGCCTCCCAAGTAGCTGGGACTGCAGGCGCCCGCCATAACGCCTAGCCATTTTTTGGTTGCAGCCACCATTGTTGTTTGGCGGGTCCGGGCTGGATTCGAACCTGCCAGCTCAGGTATACGTGGCCGAGCCAGAATATTTTTGTTTTTGAAAGTTATAAGAATGGAATGATTTCTCCTGATACTTTTAAAATTACATTGACTGCATTCATACATGTTGATGTTGACAGGAGTGACTCATTCATTTTCACTTCTGTATAGTATTTTATTGTATCACTATCACATAGTTTACTTAGCTGTTATCTTGATGGACATTTGGGGTTTTGCTAGTTGTTTGTTTGTTTGTTTTTGAGACAGAGCCTCAAGCTGTCGCCCTGAGTAGAGAGCTGTGGCATCACAGCTCACAGCAACCTCCAACTCCAGGGCTTAAGTTATTCTCTTGCCTCAGCCCCCCAAGTAGCTGGGACTATAGGCACCCACCACAACGCCTGGCTATTTTGGGGTTGTAGTTGTCATTGTTGTTTGGCAGGCCTGGACTGGATTTGAACCCACCAAAGCTGGTGTATCGTGGCTGGTGCCTTAGCCGCTTGAGCTACAGGTGCCGAGCCTGTTGTTTGGTTTTTTATTTTGAGATAGAGTCTCACTCTGTCACTCTGCGTAGAGTGCTCTAGCATCATAGTTAACAGCAACTTCAAACTCTTGGATTTGAGCAATCCTCTTGCCTTGGCCTCTCAAGTAGCAGGGACTAGAGGCATGCACCACCACATCTGACTAGTTTTTCTATTTTTAGAGGAAACAGGGTCTTGTTCTTGCTCAGGATGGTCTCAAACACAATGTATCTCTATATTGCATGTAAATATACCTAAATTATCTAGGATTCCACACTTTCTGACCTTTCTGAATAAATCAATTATCTCTAATTTCAAAAGCACACTATGTATTTTTCCTAGAAAAATTGCTAAAATGGATACAAAATTATCAAACCATTGATTTGAATCAAATTATCCCAATCTCAAATTCTCCTTAAATTAAAAAAAGCAAATTACATTTCACATGAAATTCAGACATTAAGAATTGGCCTGACAATTCCACTCTTGCTCACATTCATCAAGAAACATATACCAGAAGTCAGTGTTTGTACTAGCCAACAACTAGTAACATGGCTGTAATCCTAGCACTCTGGGAGGCCAAGGTGGGTGGATTGCTTTAGGTCAGGAGTTGGAGACTAGTCTGAGCAAGAGTAAGACCCTGTATCTATAAAAATTAGAAAAATTAGCTATGGTTGGTAGTATATGCCTGTAGTCCTATCTACTCAGGAGACTGAGGCAGGAGGATCATTTGAGCCCAGGAGTTTGAGGTTGCAGTGAGCTATGATGAGGCTACTGCACTGTAGCCTAGGGGACATAGCAAGACCTTATCTCAAAAAAATAAAAATAAAAGACAAAAGACATAGATATAGATAGTTAATACAAGAACTGGAACATAAT
This sequence comes from Perodicticus potto, assembly GCA_963574655.1. Classification (NCBI taxonomy): domain Eukaryota; kingdom Metazoa; phylum Chordata; class Mammalia; order Primates; family Lorisidae; genus Perodicticus; species Perodicticus potto. The sequence goes on along the minus strand of CAUYRH010021461.1, from coordinate 8,285 downwards.
AATAAGGGCTACAATATTGAATACATATAAAACAGGATGATTATCTCGGTACATGCCAACTGAATATCAGCCCCTCCCTAGAAATAGGTTTTGAAGGGCGTGTGTGTATGTGTGTGAAATGTGTTAGTAAATCTCTGAGTATGGAAGATGGAAAAATTGTCTTCATATTTCTTGGTTTTTGGATTAAAAGGAATTATTTTCTATATATTTATATGTGCCTTTATTCCCAGCACATCTTCCACTATCTGGAATTAAAATGCTGAATTAGGCTGGGCACGGTGGCTCATGCCTGGTAATCCTAACATTCTGGAAGGTCAAGGCGGGAGGATCACTTGAGCTCAGGAGTTGGAGACCAGCCTAAGTAAGAGCAGACACAATCTCTACTAAAAATGGAAAAATTTAGTCAGCTCTTGTGGCAGGTGCCTGTAGTCCCAGCTATTTGGGTTATTAGAGGCAAGAGGATTGCTCCAACCCAGGAGTTTGAGGTTGCTGTGAGTTAAGCTGACCTATGGTACTCTAGCCTGGGGCAATAGAGTTGAGACTCTGTCTCAAAAAAAAAAAAAAAATGCTGATTTAAGCTAGGTGTGTTGGCTCACACTTATAATCCTAGTACTTTGGGAGGATCACTTGAGGCTAGGAGTTTTGGACCAGCTTGAGCAAGAGTGAGACCCTGTCACTATTAGAAATAGAAAAAAATTCATCAGGCATGGTGGCACAGACCTATAATCCCAGCTACTTGGGATGCTGAGGCAGGATGGCTTGAGCTGGGAGTTTGAGCTAGGATGTTGCCCCTGCACTGTAGTTGTGGTAACAGAGCAGGACTCTGTATTTAAAAAAAAAAAGAGGCCAGGCATGGTGGCTCACGCCTGTAATCCTAGCACTCTCAGAGGCGAGGTGAGTAGATTGTTTGAGCTCATGACTTTGAGACCAGCCTGAGCAAGAATGAGACCCCATCGCTACTAAAAGTGAAAATCTGAGGCAAAAGGATCTCTTGAGCCCAAGAGTTTGAGGTTGCTGTGAACTTGACACCATAGCACTCTACTAATGGTGATAAAGTGAGACTCTGTTTAAAAAAAAAAAATGCTGAATTAATTTTTTTTTTTTTTTTTTTTGAGACAGTCTCACTATGTTGCCCTTGGTAGAGTGCTGTAGCATCACAGCTCACAACAACCTCAAACTCTTGGGCTTAAGTGATTCTCTTGCCTCAGCCTTCCAAGTAGCTGGGACTATAGGTGTCCGCCACCACGTCCAGCTATTTTTTTGTTGTAGTTGTCATTGTTGTTTTGGCAGTCCTGGGCCAGGTTAGAATCTGCCAGCCCTGGTATATGTGGCCCAGTGCCCTCACCTCTGAGCTACAAATTCAGCTGTTGAATTAATTTTTTTACTGTGATATTTGAAATTCTACAAATTCAATAGAAGATGAATCAGCAATGGCTATCACAATGGTCAGCTTTACAGTTAGTGTTTATTGCCAAAGCTTTCCTTTGTACATAATCTGGAAATGTTTTTTTTTAATTTTTTTTTATTTTTTTGAGACAGAGCCTTAAGCTGTCACCCTGGAGAGAGTGCCATGGCATCACAGCTCACAGCTACCTCCAATTCCTGGGCTCAAGCGAGTCTCTTGCCTCCACCTCCTAAGTAGCTGGGACTACAGGCACCTGCCACAACGCCCGGCCATTTTTTGGTTGTAGCCGTCATTGTTGTTTGGCGGGGCCGGGCTGGATTCGAACCCGCCAGCTCAGGTGTACGTGGCTGGCGCCTTAGCCCATTGAGCCACAGGCGCCAAGCCTGGAAATGTTTTATAAGTAAAAGTTATGTACCTTTCTGATATAATGCTTTCCTTTCAGAAAAATTCCTATTTTATCACAATTTAAAATTTCTCCCTTTTAAAACTTCTTTCCTTCTTTCCTACCTCCCAGCTAAGAAATTTGTTTGCACCCCTGTTTGAGCTAGACATCTATTTATCTAGGTGCTAGAGATGCTGTAAGACACAAGATCCAGTCCTGCCCTCAAAAAACTTTGAGTTCAGTGGGAGAGAGGAATATGTAAACAGGCAATTCCTAGGCATTATTCTTAAGTTTTTTTGGGTTTTTTTTTGAGACAGAGCCTCAAGCTGTCACCCTGGATAGAGTGCTGTGGCATCACAGCTCACAGCAACCTTCAATTCCTGGGCTCAAGCGAGTCTCCTGCCTCTGCCTCCCAAGTACCTGGGACTACAGGCGCCTGACACAACGCCCGGCCATTTTTTTTTAGGTTGCAGCCATCGTTGTTTGGTGGGCCCGGGATGGATTTGAACCCGCCAGCTCAGGTGTATGTGGCTGGCGCCTTAGCCCGTTGAGCCACAAGCGCTGAGCCTCTAGACATTATTCTTTGATAAGTAGTTTTAAGAAATGAAAGGGATGAGGGGAATTCTCTCCTTTTAGGATATTAAAAAAAAATATGTTCTCTAATTTAAAAAAAAGTCAGTAAATTGAAGTATTGGTACACATTCATTTTTATAGGTCATTTCTGTATATATATTTTCAGAGCTTAAAAAGAAAAGAAAATTAATTCTTATGAGCTTCCTAAAATACTATTTCACTTTCTTGTTTGGATTTCATGAAAAAGGAGAACTGCTTTTCTTATTGCCTTAAATGTTTTTTTTTTTTTTTTTAATACAATGAGTCATGACTTTTGGGAACTTTTTTTTTTTTCTGTTTCACTATGTCGCCTTCAGTAGAGTGCTGTGACATCACAGCTCACAGCAACCTCAAACTCTTGGGCTTAAGCAATTCTCTTGCCTCAGCCTCCCAAGTAGCTAGGACTACAGGCGGCTGCCATAGCACCGAGCTGTTTGCAGTTGTCATTGTTGTTTAGCTGGTCTGGGTTGGGTTCGACCCTGCCACCCTTGGTGTATGTGGCATTGTAACCACTGTGCTACAGGCACCAAGCCACTTCTGGAGACTTCTTATTCAGAAAACACTTAGTAGTCATTGATCACATGTGTGATTATCCCAATGAAGTCATAAGTATGACAGGACACTGGTATATTGCCTGAGCTCACAGGTTTGAGACCAGCTTGAGCCAGAGCGAGACCCCGCCTCTAAAAATAGCTAGGCATTGTAGAGGGCACCTGTAGTTCCAGCTACTGAGGGAAGAGGATAGCTTGAGCCCAAGAGTTGGAAGTTGCTGTGAGCTATGATGCTATAGCACTCTACTGAGGGCAACAAAGTGAGACTCTATCTCAAAAGAAAAAAAAATACTGGCTTGTTTTATGCTAAGAAAGACTAGGTTCACCATATGAATAATCTGATTATTAAATGTCATTTATGGAGAAGTCAATCTGTGAAGAACTATATAGCATCCAGTATGGCAGCACCCATAGCTCAGTGGGTAGGGCACTAGCCACATACATCAAGGCTGGCAGTTCAAACCTGGCCCGGGTCAGCTAAACAACAGTGACAATGGAAACAAGATCAAAAAAATAGCCAGGCGTTGTGGTGAGTACCTGTAGTCCCAGCTACTTGGGAGGCTGAGGCAAGAGATGGCTTAAGCCCAAAAGTTTGAGGTTGCTGTGAGTTGTGATGCCATGGCACTCTACTAAGGGCTACATAGTGAGACTCTGTCTCAAAACAAGTAAATAAATAAAAATGAAACCAGGACAGTTCCGGGCAAACAGGGGCAGTTGGTCACCTATGTGCTAGACATTGTACAGTGTTCTGAGGATGTAAAGGAAATAGGCACGCAAAGAGAGAATTATTATATAGGATAATAACTAGGGTTAGAAGTAAATTTAGGGGCCATGGGAACATACCTCCAGTTTGCAGAAGATGGCCAGAGAGAAGCCATTAGGGAGAAGATGATGCAGTTCAAATGAATCCAGAGAAAAGAGTAGGAGTTACTCTGATAAAAACTGGGGGAACAGAGCTGTCGGCAGAAAGTGTGTTTTTTAGAGAATCACAGGTTATTTTATCCAGAAAGAGAAGGGGAAGTAGCTAAAGGGGCCTGGGGGAAGGGAAGGGAAGGAGTCCAGGGGGAGGTAGCCCAATGCCACAGCCGTTTGAGGATGTGGGGGTTGCCGAGGGAGATTAAGCCTGGTGGTCTCTTTTTAGTGACTGGAGCATTTCTAGGAGGAGAGGGAGAAAAATGGGGGGATGGGAAGTTATAGGTTTCTTAGGTGACCAAATGAGATCGTTTTAGGTGAAAAGGCACTGTATGTTGCATAGCATTAAAAGGAATAACACTTACTGACTGCTTCCTTTGTTTTAGGGGTTAAGTATGTTAACATTATTACATTTGATGGTTGCAGCAAGCACAAGAGATAGTACCATTATCATTTCCATTTTACAGATGAGGAAACCTAGGCACGAAGAAGTTAAAACTCTCCCAAGGTTACACAGTTTCTTGGAGGTGGAAGCCAGAATTCTGTTGAGCCCTTTGCTCTTAACCTCTGCATTTAATACATTCCCATATATGACCTTATGCGATACAACTACCTCTTGCAGCATTAGTATCCCCGCATGAAGGGACAGTACCAAGAATCTTGTCCTAAGTCACATGGGTAGTAAATGTGGTTTGGCAAATACATAGGAGATAACTAGGGCTAGATACTCTATAGATTGCTGAGACATGGCTTTTCTCTATATTACATACTTTTCCAGCTTACAAAAATTTTTTTTAGAAAATAATATGATTTTCTAGGCCGCGCCTATGGTTCAGTGAGTAGGGCTCTGGCCCCTTATACTGAGGGTGGCAGATTTGAACCCAGCCCTGGCCAAACTGCAACAACAAAAAAAAATAGCTGGGCGTTGTGGTGGGCATGTGTAGTTCCAGCTACTCGGGAGTCTGAGGGAAGAGAATCACCTAAGCCCAAGAGCTGGAGGTTGCTGTGAGCTGTGACACTATGGCACTCGACCGAGGGCAACAGAGTGAGACTCTGTTTCTAAAAAAAAGAATATGATCTTCCTTTCTTTATGCCCCCCAAATGTTCTAGCCATTTATTCACATTTTGTTTTTTTTTTTTAATTGAGATCCCCTTTCCCTTATATGTTGGGAACATCACTTGTTTCTTTCTTTCTTTTTTTTTTTTTTGAGACAGAGTTTCACTTTGTCGCCCTTGGTAGAGTGCTGTGGCGTCACAGCTCACAGCAACCTCCAATTTCTGGGCTTAGGCAATTCTCTTGCCTCAGCCTCCCAAGTAGCTGGAACTACAGGTGCCCACCACAACGCCCAGCTATTTTTTGTTGCAGTTTGGTCGGGGCCAGTTTGGAACCCGTCATCCTTGGTATATGGGGCTGGCACCCTACCCACTGAACTACAGGCACCTCCCAAGGGGATATCACTTTTTAACTCCTAACCAAGTCTCAACATTATTATAATGGCTGCAGATTTTAAATGACCTTATGACTTCTGAACTCCAATTGCCCTCTGAGTCCTGAGTCTTTAGGAAGTGGTGGAGGCTCTTTGGAGCTTTCTTTGATTTGAAACCCCCTTTTGAAACATGAAAAAGAATATTTCAAAGCCTTGGAAGTGGTTTTTGTTTTTAGCTGCAGCAGGGGTTTTCTGTTTAAATTGTGACCAGTATTGGCTTCAGAAAATTTCTGCATTTACAGTTGAGGAATATGAGAGAAGGCAAAAGTTTTTCATTGCTGGTTAATAATTGAGCCGGGACTAGAGTTAAGTCCCTACCTCCTCAATCCAATACTACAGCGGGTTTAAGAGCCAATGAAACTTTCCCACAAAGATAACCGATTTGCCGGTTGATAGGTTGAGTACTCTTTATCCAAAATGCTGAGGACCAGAAGTGTTTCATACGAGGTCTGACAGTTCAAGTCAGAAACTCGCCAGCATGAGCATACGTTGGCAGTACTACATAAATAACTCAGTACGGTTTCATAGCTTTCCCTGTTTCATGGCTGTCTTCATGTCAAAATCTTGCTGGATGCCCTTCATTATTGTTTATTTTTATTTTTGTTATTATTTTTTTAAGTCTAGTCAAGTGCAGTGGTGAGATGTGAGGAAAGAGTAGAATAAGGAGTTCAGTGTGTAACTGGCTATGAACCCTCAAGTGAGATAACGGACTCCCTTTGGACCAGCCAGCGTTCATTATTGTTGTGTGTTTTCATAGGTATGACAGAGCTCTGACGGTCATTCCAGAAAAAGAGTTCTTGAGTCTTTCCCATTATGTGATGCCATACAGCATTTCCTTACTCATTGAGTGACCCAGTATATCAGGCGCTGTTCTGAATCCTGTGGCTCAGTGGTGAACGTGACATGGTCCCCGCCCTCGTGGCATTTAGGGTTTGGTAGGTAAGACTGGCATGAAACAATTAAATGAAAATGGTATGAGTATAACAGGAGTTCTCATCTAAGTCTAGGGTCTAGGAAAGCTTCTCTGATTCAGGCTGATTCCCAAGGAGCGAGGAGGAGTTAGTTGAATTATGTCCCTTCAAATTCATATCTTGAAGTCCTAACACCCCCCCCCATACCTCAGATGGTGACTGTATTTGGAGAAAGTCTTTAAAGAGGTACTGAGTTAAAATGAAGACAGAGTCTCACTTCGTGAGACTAGGCTGAGGCAAGAGAATCGCTTGAGCCCAAGAGTTTGAGGTTGAGCTGTGATGCTGCAGCACTCTACTGAGGGTGACAAAGTGAGACTCTGTCTCAAAAAATTAAAAAAAAACCAAAATAATATACTTATTATGTGTTAACATAAAAACATATTTTTATAAAAATAACTTTTTTTTCCAAAGCTGAAAAATTTAGTGATTAGCATTATTGTATATGTTTGCAAATCATTTTAATATCTAGCTTAATTGGTGGCAACTTAATTATTTTTTTTTTTTTTTTTTTTTTGGGACAAAGCCTCAAGCCGTCACCCTGAGTAGAGTGCTGTAGCATCACAGCTCACAGCAACCTCCAGCTCCTGGGCTCAAGCGAGTCTCCTGCCTCTGCCTCCCAAGTAGCTGGGACTACAGGCACCCGCTACAACGCCTGGCCTTTTTTTTGGTTGCAGCCATCATTGTTGTTTGGCGGGCCCAGGCTGGATTTGAACCCGCCAGCTCAGGTGTACGTGGCTGGCTCCTTAGCCCGTTGAGCCACAGGCACCGAGCCACCTTCTACACCTGTTTCTATATTCAGACTAGCTACAATATATTGTTTTGATTGGAGTATGTAAAAAAAAAATCAGCTCTCACTGATATATGTTTTTGGAAAAAACAGGGTTTTGTTTTTTTGTTTTTTTTTTTTTGAGACACAGTCTCACTTCATTGCCCTCAGTAGAGTGCTGTGCAGTCACAGCTCACAGCAATCTCAAACTCTGGGGCTTAAGTGATTCTCTTGCCTCAGCCTCACAAGTAGCTGGGACTACAAGTGCCCACCACAACACCTGGCTGTTTTTTGGTTGTGGTTGTCATTGTTGTTTGACAGGTTCCTGGCTAGGTTTGAACCCACCATCCCAGTGTGTGTGGCTGGCGCCCTAACCACTGTGCTATGGGCACCACGCCAAAAATAGGGTATTTTTATTTATTTTTATTTATTTTATTTTTTTGAGACTGAGCCTCAAGCTGTCACCCTGGATAGAGTTCTGTGGCATCACAGCTCACAGCAACCTCCAATTCCTGGGCTCAAGTGAGTCTCTTGCCTCCGCCTCCCAAGTAGCTGGGACTACAGGCGCCCGCCACAACGCCCGGCCCTTTTTTTTTTTGGTTGCAGCCGTCATTGTTGTTTGGTGGGCCCGGGCTGGATTTGAACCCGCCAGCTCAGGTGTACGTGGCTGGTGCCTTAGCCCGTTGAGCCACAGGCGCCAAACCTGACATTATTATCTTAACATGATAGGCATTTTCTTTTTTTTCTTTTTCTTGGGGGGGGGGTATTTTTAAAGTCTTTTCAAAAATTGTGGGTAAGTGGTAGTTTCTTAAAGATTAGATGCAATGTGTATTCTGAATCCATATCAATATACTTGTCCTCAGTTACATTTAAACCCATTGACCATCGGGTTAGTTTCTTAGGGCTGCCATAACAGAGAAACACAAACCAAGCATGTTAAAACAACAGAAATGTTCTCTCTCACAGTTCCAGGGGCCAGAAATCTGAAATAAGGGTGCCAGCAGGGCTGCTCTCCCTCCAAAAACTAGGAGACAATGAGTTCTTTATCTTTTCCCACCTTTTTTTTTTTTTTTTTTTTTTTTGAGACAGAGCCTCAAGCTGTCACCCTGGATAGAGTGCCATGGCATCACAGCTCACAGCAACCTCCAATTCCTGGGCTCAAGCGAGTCTCCTGCCTCCGCCTCCCAAGTAGCTGGGAC
>CAUYRH010021457.1:0-22131 GCA_963574655.1 Perodicticus potto | reverse complement strand
TCATTCATATTAAAAAATAAAACTTTGCCAATAATATTATTATCTAGATAATTATGATGAAATCAGAAAATTGTTTATTTCTGAATTGCTGGAACAGGTTCAGAGGAACTTTTATTTGTAAGTATAAATGCATCACAATCCAGAAAACATGGAACGGCTCGGCGCCTGTGGCTCAACAGGCTAAGGCGCCAGCCATGTACACCTGAGCTGGCGGGTTCGAATCCAGCCCGGACCTGCCAAACAACAATGACAGCTGCAACCAAAAAAAAAAAAAAAACGACAGGGTGTTGTGGCGGGCGCCTGTAGTCCCAGCTACTTGGGAGGCTGAGGCAAGAGACTCGCTTGAGCCCAGGAATTGGAGGTTGCTGTGAGCTGTGATGTCATCGCACTCTATCCAGGGTGACAGCTTGAGGCTCTGTCTCAAAAAAAAAAAAACAAAAACAGAAAACATGGAACATCTTGATTGGAAGATGCTTGAAATAAGTCACGCTTCTTTTTTAATGTATATTTTTGAAAGATCTATAAGATTTTTAAAAAGCAGCTAAATTAAAATAATGTTGCATTTTACTTGATTTGCTAAATTCTTAATAGGAGGCTTATTTGAACAAGTGATGCAAAATTATACTCAATCGCATTACTAATGGGACTTTCACAATATAAAAAGTGGGCATATTCTTCTTCATTCTGCATTTTACTCTTCAAATTGTATTTATATTGGTATGCAAATTCTAATAAACTCAAGCTGGCAAAGAGATACCATTTGTTCAAGAAGAGTGTGATATTATTATTTAAGGGAGGGTGTGTGTAGGTTATATGCAAATACTATGCCATTTTACACAAGAGATTTGATCTTGGTACCCACAGGGGTCCTGGAGCCAGTCCTCTGAGGATACCCAGACATATAGCTGGGTGTGGTACACAATTTAAATGATCTAGAAAGAGAAGCAATGAATGACAAGTTTCTTACTGGTCCTTTCCTTTCATTTGGTAGAAAATTGCTTCCCAGCAACCCAGTTTTCTGTCTGAGTTAACTGCAATCAGTTTATTGTATGTTGTTTCAGAGATAGTTTGTGTTTAACAGATCTGTAAGTATATACATGTTCTGTTGTTTACATAAAGAGCATATAATATCATTTCCCATTTTTTTCTTGGTAAATGATCTGTGTTGGAGGTGGTTCAGTTTTGGAACCTATAGAATTATACTTCTCAGTCTGTTACATGCAATGCACCAAAATGTATTTAATCAGTCCCCTATCAGTGGATTGTGTTCAGTATTCTGCTCAATCTTTTACTCATGCTCCATGAATGGTTTTGTAACGACAATGCTGAGCATGTGCTGGAGCATTTCGAAAGGACAAATTTGTAGCTAGAGGGTCGCTGGGACCAAGGGAAGCTACGTTCAGAATTTGGTGGACATTGACAGATTGCCATGGTAAATGCAACGCTTATTTCACATTCGTGCAGAGGATAAGGACTCATTTATGCTCAGCTTAACCAATTGTATTGTTAAAGTACTGATTTTGGGAAATCAGATTTAATAAGGTAATAAATAAGATAAAAATGATACCATATAATTTTATTTAGAATGTCTTTTATTGTTAGTGAATTTCAACATTGTTTAAATGTTTAAGAGTCATTTTTATTAGATAATAAATAAGATAATCAATTGAATTTTGTAGTTTTAGTTGGAATTTCTGTTATTGTGACTGAAGTTCAACATCTTTTAAATGTTTAAGAGTTAATCGCGTTTATAGTATGAATCATCTGTTCATATCCTCTATTTGTTTCTATTGGTCTGTTGGCTTTAGTAAGAATTCATTTTATATTAATGGCTAATGACATACTGCTATGAATGTATTTTTCTGTTCATCTTTTGCCATGAAGAAATTAATTTTTTTCCATGTATTTAAATTTGTTAATCTTTTTCTCTTTTGGCTTGTGGATTTTGTATCTTACTTAGAAAGGACTTTTCCACCTTAAGATTAAAGACAAATTTTTTTTTTTTGAGACAAACAGTCTTACTATGTTGCCCTCGGTAGAGTGCCGTGGCATTACTGCTCACAGAAACCTCAAACTCTGGGGCTCAAGTGATTCTCTTGCCTCAGCCTCCCGAGTAGCTGGGACTACAGGCACCTGCCACAATGCCCGGCTATTTTTTGTAGTTGTTGCAGTTATCATTGTTGTTGAGCAGGCCCAGGCTGCGTTCAAACCTGCTAGCCTCAGTGTACGTGGTTGGCGCCCTAACCACTGAGGTATTGGCACTGAGCCTACAGACAAAAAAAGTTTTTCTTTAGTGCTTACTAATACTTAAATGTTTCATGGTTTTTACCCTTATTTCCCTTAAAAAATGTTTAAATCATGGCTCAATCTGGTATTTACTTGGATAGGGTAATGAAGTAATATTTCCTCACATGGCCACTCTGTTAATATAGCATTATTTATCAAATAATACGTTTAACCAATAATCTATCTTTATTCTGGAATGGAATGACACATCACGTCTCAAAGACCTTGATGTATTCACCTCTATTTCTGGATTCTTTCTTCTGTTTCATTGAGTGTTTCTTGAATGCTTCAGGGCTATCACATTACATTACTTGCTCTTGCGTTTTTCTTTAAGGATTTTCCCATGTATTTTTTTGCATGTAAATATTAGAATCAACTTGCCTATTTTTAAGGAAAATCTTATTTTATTTTATTTTAACTGCAGTTACCACAAACATTGAGGGAGTGTTGGCAGCTTTGCAACATTGAATATCCCTATTCAATAACAGGATATGTCTTCCTAGTTACTAAGGTCTTACGTTGTGCTCTCAGTAGTGTTTAAAATATTTCTTCATGTAGAGTTTTAGTACTTAGATTAAGTCCTTTTGATGGTACTTTTTTTTTTTTTTTTGCGGTTTTTGGCCGGGGCTGGATTTGAACCCCACCTCTAGCATATGGGGCCGGCGCCCTACTCCTTTGAGCCACAGGCACCGTTGCTTTTGATGCTATTTTGAGTGTGTGTCTTTGTAGGGAAAATTGTTCCCTGGCCTTTAGCAGGACTTGCTTTCTGCTTGAGAGAACTAAAGAATCACGAGCATGGCGTGTGAGTTGTGTACGTGTAAGTCGGAAACCCGGCCTGCCAGAGAGAACGTACGTGAGGTGAGCCGATACCAGGCCTTGTGGTTATGGTAGAAACTCTCTAGATTCCCAAGGTCTCTTAATGCTGGAGACGGAGGTCAGCCCAAAGGCCTGAGGTTTTGCAAAAACAACTTGGAGTACTCTGACTTTTCCATGTCCCCCCTTTTCAGTGCTGATGGCTGATAAGTAAATTCTAACTACTTTTTCCTGCTTCATGAAAACCAATACGGACCCACGGTTTGCTTGGCAGGCCTCCTCCCCGAGTTCCTCAGTGCCCCGGCACAGGCTCTGGGTCAAGCCTCTTCATTCCTTCAGCCAACCCCTTCATGTCTTCGTCTCTCGTATGTCTTCTAACTGGTTTTATCTATTTTTTGAATTGAATTTGAATGTTTTGAACTCAGTAATTTTTCTAAATTCTCATATATTTTGTAGTATGGTTTTTTCCAGTGAGTGCTTTTGTATTTTTAGGGTTTATAAGCATTTAATCTTCAAAAAAACGTAAATGCAGTGCTGCCTCCTCGTTTTTACTGTTGATAGAACATTCACCTCTTCTTTCTTTTGTTTAATTGCACCGGTTAGTATGTTGAGAACAAAATTAAACAATGGTGATAATAAACTACCTAGTCTTGTCCTTAGCTTAACGGAAATTATCTTATTGTTTTTTCATTCTTCTAGAAAGCAGTTCATAGGCTGGGCTTGGTGGCTCATTCCTGTAATCCTAGCACTCTGGGAGGCTGAGGAGGGAGGATCGCCTCAGCTCACAGATTCGAGACCAGACTGAGCCAGAGCGAGACCTTGTTTCTAAAAAAACTAGCCGGGCGTTGTGGCGGGCTCCTGTAGCCCCAGTTACTTGGGAGGCTGAGGCAAGAGAATTGCTTAAGCCCAAGAGTTTGAGATTGCTGTGAACTATGATGGCACCATACTCCTCTGAGGGCAACAAAGTGAGACTCTGTCTCCAACAACAACAACAACAACAACAAAAATAATAAAAAAATAAATAGAAGCTCGGTGTCCATATAGCACAGTGGTTACAGCGCCGGCCACATACACTGAGGCTAGCGGGTTTGAACCCAGCGGATCTGCTAAACTTCAATGACAACAGCAACAACAATAAAATAGCTGGGTGCTGTGGTGGGTGCCTATAGTCCCGGCTACTTGGGAGGCTGAGGCAAAAGAATTGCCTGAGCCCAAGAGTTTGAGGTTGCTGTGAGCTGTGATGCTAAAGCACTCTACTGAAGGTGACATAGTGAGACTCTGTCTCAAAAAAAAAAAAAAAAAAGGAAAGCAATTCATATGTTTTTATATTTATTTGTACATAATTAAGAAGTCTGTTTTGATCTGTAGTTTTATTCTTGACATTTGTGCTTTCTTTCTGTTTTCTATACTAATTTACTAGCTATTTGCATAAAGAGCCCCCTAGTAAAACTGAAAGTTCAAGTTTATTGGAGAATAGCCAGCTGTCGGGTTTGGCTTTCCTATTCATGATTTGATTTTATTTTTGTCATCTGGAGACTTGTCAGCCTTTCTTATCAGCTCAGCAATGCACTGAGAAATGTGTTAGCAATTTTATCTAGAATTTGCAGGTCTTTTATGGTCAATGGCTTTCAGGGTATCTAGTCTTCATATACTACAAATGGAAGGCCTGAATGCTTTTCAAAGGTACCAAGTTTTTCAGGAAATGCTTTTCTTTCACTTCTTTTACTCGTTTGTAACTTACTAGATTTCTTTCTTCCATCCCTTTTCCTCTTTATTATTATTTTCATCTAATAAATGTTAGCTTTTGTTTTGAAAATACAATTTGCTTGCTGAATTAATTAGATTTAGAACATAATTAGAGAAGCTCAGAAAGCACAAGGCCTGGTTGAGTACGTAATGTGAATAAATTGAAGTTATCTTTTGAAATAATACAGAAGAAATGCCAGTGACAACATCAGATTACGAAATGCCCTCGGGCAGGGGATGTGGGTGCCTTGTTGATTGCAGAATTCCATCAACTGCCATGTGATCTTGGGCAAGTTATATACTCTTTCAGTGCCTCCGTTTCCTCACTTGCAAAATGGGAATAAAGGAACTCCTAGAGTTAAATTTATGTAAAGATGGTTTTATAAAAGACATAGAACAATTTTATCTTAGTAAGCTTTCAATAAATACTAGTTTCAATAATATCCTAATTGCCTGGCAGAATGCAAGGCACATGGTACACATTATGTACACAATTATTTTTATTTAGTGATATCCCTCTCAATGCATGTTACACCCTTTTTATCCTTGTATTTCAGAGACCTCTGGAACTGCATTCTTTTTTTAGGTAAGAAAATGAAACCTAATTTGTTTAAGTCTCTATTAGGTTATATTTTCTATTAATTGCGGTCACACACAATCGTTTACAGATATAGGATTTGAATCAGAAGTGTCTGCATAACTACAACAGATCATTCTTCCCCACTTCAACTTACCAAAATATCCCCCCAAATCCAAGTTAATAATAATTTATTGTAATTTTCAAAATAACTGAGAGAGTAGAACTAGAATGTTCCCAAAGAAATGATAAATGTTTGAGGCAATGGCTATTCCAGGTACCCTGATTTGATCATTACATGCTCTATGCTTATATCAAAATGTCATTTGTATTGGGCGGCACCTATGGCTCAAGGAGTAGGGCACCGGCCCCATATACCAGGGGTGGCAGGTTCAAGCCTGACCCTGGCCAAAACTTCAAAAAAAAAAAAAGAAAAAAAATGTTATTTGTACCCATTAATATGTATTATGTGTTCATAAAAGTCTTTATGCCCCCCCTAAAAGTCCTCCCCACAAACCTCCTCAATCTGCTGTTGCCTTTATACCAGTAAAAGTAAGTTCTTACTCTCCTCCAAAGAGGACTGTCAAAGGCTCAGCTACTGTACCCATTTCCAAGTCCAGACGTCTAGACATGGTTGGCTCCTGTTATAATTTTGCTTTAAGTCTGTCTTCATATTTTGTAACCTGTATTAAACTTCAAAGTTCACTACCTTTAATACAACTCATATATTATAAACCAGTAGGGGAAAGGAGAGAGAAATAAAAGAAAATTAGTCATCATATACGAATGTATATTCAAATTAGTTGGCATAAATAGATATGAGCATATGGATAGTATTTCAGGTCTTTTTCTATAGTTGGTCCTAAGACCATAAATGGCCTTGGTAACATTGTACATGTTCCATTTACCCTCAGCAGCATTTTAGCTGGTCAGCTTTATTTACTTCATAAAGTGACATACAACTTCATTTGTGAGACACCTGAGCCCACGTTGGTACTGTCTTTTGGAGGATGTTGTGGTTTCTATGAGACTCTACCACTGGGCGTGATAGTATGAGGAAATGTCTCCTGAATCCCACTTTTACTTTCCGATACCCAAATGGTATATCAGAAGCTCTATTTTCCCCTGATAACTGGGACCAGTCCACATTGTAATCCTGTTTTGTAGTCTATTTGTCTAGTGGTTTGAGTAGCCCCATACACTCTAGTCTAGTGGCAATGCCAAAATTCAGTTTAATGGAATCACTGATGTGTTCTATATAAGTATTTCTTCCATGTGTACCAGTATCTCTACATTAACAGAGCCCAGAATAGACTAGAGGGACAGGTGCCACTCATATTACTACTTTTCTTCTGGGACAGGTGCCACTCATATTACTACTTTTCTTCTGAGAGGAATTTACTGTATTATTCAGTGTTCTTTAGTTGCAAAAGATGGAATCCAATCTAGCTAGTTAATTGGGAAGGTTTAAAAAGTAACTCACAGCATCTCCAGGACAACTAGGAACCAGGGATGGATTCCAACGTTATCCAAGAATAATGCCCAGTTACATTGTACCAGTGGTCTGGTGAAAATCCAACTATAATCGCTGCTTGTTTCATGATGATGATCACGGTAGGGGCTAGGTGGCAGATGTCTAGCACACTTGGATCTGGAGAACCAAACCTTTACACTCCTGTGGAGGCCAGAAGTTTGAGTTGCGTGCATGTATCTATTACCTCATTTCCCCCCTTCCACTCCCAAGTCTTGCATGGGTACATAATAATAGCAGAATCTGTGTCACTTGTCTGCATGTATGTGTCACCACTATGGAGAATCACAGTTTTAAATATATTGTTTTGTTATCATTCTTTGTGTTGAGACAACTTACAATGTGGAACGTTACCAAAATGTGAAGATGCCGTGTAAGAGATTCAGGGCAGCCGTTACACTAAAGGCCTGTTTTGGCTTTGGGTTTTTATTTTTTAATTGAGGTGAAATTCACTTGTGTAATTAACCATTTAAATGTAGACTTTAGTGACATTAAATGCACTCATATTGTTAAGCAACCATCAACCTCCTCTGTCTGGTTTTAAGACATTTTCACCCTCTCCCCAAAAGATTTCATGCCCATTAAGCAGTCACTTCCTATTGTTAATTTCTGGGGAGCTAATCTGCTTTCTTTCTCCTTGAATTTACCTATTCTGAACATTTCATATACTTGAAGTCTCAGAAAACTATGTGGCCTTTTGTATCTGCCTTTTTCACTTAGAATAATGTTTTGAGGTTTATGTTTGTTGTTGTAGGTATTAGGCCTTCACTCCCTTTTGTGGCTGCATAATATTCCTCAGTGTTTACTTCAGTTTGTTTTCCCATTAGCCCATGGATGGACATTTGGAATGTTTCCACCTCTTGTGAATAATGCTTCTATGAACATTTGTGTACAAGTAGTTGTTTTCGATACTTTGAGGTATAAACTAGGAGTGGAATTGGTGGATAATATATTAATTCTATGTTTATCTTTTTAAGGAACCACTCAGTTGCTTTTCATAGTGGCTGGACCATTTTACATTTCCACAAACAATGAATGAGGGTTCCAATTTTGATTAAGCCCAATTTATCTGGTTTTTCTTTCATTGCTAAGACCTTCGTGTCATAGCTAAGAATCCATCGCCAAGGACAAAGTCATAAATATAGTATATCCTTATGCTTTCTTCTAAGATTTCAGGGTTCAGTTTTAAATTTTCCAGCAAAATTTTGCACTGGGTCTCTGTGCCTAACCAATGTCTTCATTTGATTAAATTACCTAGTCTCCGGAACACCTTAATTAAGGTGCTTGGGGATTGGTGTTCAGAAAGGAATTGAAACAGATCTTTTCCTGTTACTTCTGGCCTTAGTTTTCTTTCTTTTTTTTTTTTTTAATTTAACTTCAAAATATTAAGGATGTAGAAATATTTCTGGTACATGGACTGCTTTTATAATGCTTTAGTCAGGACTATTAGTATGCTCATCACCAAATAGTTTTGTTGTACTTGTTAGGTAGGTTTTTACACTCCCCCATACCCTTTCCTTGATTTCCAGTGGTTTCTACTTTTTTCTGCATAGCTCTCCTTTCAATCTTCATTTAGGATTTCAGTTACTGAGGAGAAAGTAAGGAAAGTTAATGCTATGGAAAATGAGAAGCACAAGAGAAAAAGATACTAAGTAACTCACTTTACAGGGGTTTATAGTTTCTTACAGTGTGGTACAGAACTTAAGTAATAAAAAGGTACCATAATGTTCCTTTGTCATTTATTTCTCTAACTTGATGGAATGGTAGATGCTCAATTCATCAAAAAGCTTCACCCAGTTGTCTTCACAGGCTGGTTAATAGCCTCATCTGGAGAGAGAGAGGTGGGGAGAGAGGGAGAGAGACTCACTAGCCAGGGTATTAATTGGAATTTGAAGTGATTTATGCTCTATTTTACACATTTCCAATGACTATGTATTCCTTAATAAGGAATAAAGGCAAGTTTTGGTCTATTTATCTCAATTTCTTTCTCTCTTTTTAAGAGATTGCAACATTTGACACCAGCACAGCCCAACAGTGCTATGTTACTGGAAGTTCCGTACTTGTCCCTGAGGCTGAGTCAGTGACAACAAAGAATGAGGACGAGTGGTTTGAGGAAAAGGAAAGAGAAGTTTATTAATTTGCTGGCAAATGAGGACGGCAGTGGGCTAGTGTCTCAAAGACTTGCCCTCCTGTCTCTCAGGAGAAATACAGGGCTTTCTAAAAGAGGAGTTTTCAGTGGGTGGGCTTAAGACCATGGCACTAATGTCACATATTGTGGCTTCTGGTTATTCTTCAACTATAATTGGTGGTTTCAGTTGACCTTATCTTCTGTGACTAGATCTTGTGACCCTTGTCCAGACAATTCTGTTGTGCCATCTCCTGTGGTTTAAGATACTGGAAAAGAACAAAGCAAAGAAGATTTTTTTGGGCCCCTTTGATTGCTGGCCTTGATAAGGAATGTAAGTTTTAATTTCCCCAAAGGGTGGAGTTTTTAAACAGACAACTTTTAAAGCATTTCATTGCCCTGTTACAATGTGGCGAATGATGCGACCTAAATCACGCTCAGTCCTTCCAGCAGGCTGGTTCTCAAAGAAGCTGGGTACCTGCGGAGTGTAGCAGTAGAGTTAAGCTTGTTTCTCTTTTTTCTAGAACATATATATTTGCAGAACTGATAGTCCAGGGAAGAATTTAGCTTGAAAGACAATTTGTTATTTGTGACATTCCAGATAAAACCTTGATATGGTAAACTGAAGATTAGGAGTAAGAGATCCATTTCTACCAATATGATCATTTAGTCATTCCAAAAATAAATAAGGCCAGATGATCACTTTTCTTTCGTTTTTCTTCTGAGTTTAGAAAGTGTACATGCTTCTTGTATTATATTCTGAAAACTCAGAAAAATAGAAAAAGTGAATATGCTCAGCAATAATCCCTCGTCCCCCCATCAGTGATCCTTACTATCACCATTCATTTTTGTGTATTACTTCCTTCAATTCATGTTCTGAAGGAGCAGGAATCATATATTTCTTCAAACATATTAATGTACTCTTCTTTTTCACATGTACCTAAGTATGACTGGCCCAAGATTCACCTAAAGGCA
This sequence comes from Perodicticus potto, assembly GCA_963574655.1. NCBI lineage: Eukaryota > Metazoa > Chordata > Mammalia > Primates > Lorisidae > Perodicticus > Perodicticus potto. Next base: position 12,078 of record CAUYRH010021457.1, on the reverse strand, counting down.
TGATTTGCCAACAGGAGAAGGAACGCTCTGCTGGCCTTTGGAAAATGATTCCCAAAGTGTGACATTTGGCGTGCTGAGCACTTTGAATGAAAGAAAATTGGAAGGCTCGGAAGCTGCATCAGAGTCAAGGTCTTTCTTATCTTCCTTGTTTCTCTCTAGAAGCACAGGGAGGGCTCTCTGAAGTTTTCTCATCAGACTGGGGAAGTTCTTCAAAAAGAGACACAACTGCCTTCAATCTCCTGCCTCAATCTGATTAACCAGGGAGGATTCATCACTGCAGAAGAAACTGAAGGTCATCCCTGTGCCCACCCAGACAGAATTTTTTCCTCCTCTTTTGAGAGGTTTTATCTGTGTAATGAGGCTCCCTTTGCCCCACAGAGCGGTTCTGCCCCTTAACCTTCCTGTAACTTGCCAACACCTCTCTGGAGCCCAGAGGAACTGTATCCCAGGCTACTGTTTTTTCTTCAGGCCCTTCGTCACCTCTAAATATCATCTACTCTGTGCTACAATTGCCTACATGCACCGCTTCCATCTCCTCCACGAGAGGGATATTTAAGTTTCCATCATCTGACCCTTGTTTGAGTTTCACAGTTTCTGGGACTCCTGTGAACTTGCATGTTAATAAAGTTGTATGCCTTTTCTCCTTTAACATGTCTTTTGTCAGTTTACTTCAACAGACTCAATTATTGAGCCTTCAGAAGGAAAGTTTAAACTTTCCTATGGTTCTTTTAACAGAGAGGCAAAGATACTTTAAACTTTCATCAAAATAGGATCTTGAAGTCCTCCCTAAAAACCAGGGTCTATTGCGGGAGAAAAGAGTTTTCCAAATTCAGCCTCTTTTCTTTTACATATCAAATGGGAAGTTTAGCAGTCTGGATCAAAGAGTTTCACTACATACCACACAGAGGGAGAGAAAGCAGAAGATGAAATATGGAAAGTTCCTGCCCAGGGAAGGAACAGAGGGAAAACTGGAGAGAGAGGGAGCTGACTCTCTGGAGAAATAGGGTCATGGGTTGGGGAGAGGCTAGGGGGAAGTTACTGGGCTTGAATTCTTTCCACCTTCCCTTCCCCGTTCCCTTCTGTGTCTGGTCCTTAGTTCATTGGTGTTGTGGTGGAGTGGGGCAGGGCAAGATCAAGAAGGTCTGATGGAAGCCCCAGAATGCTCGAGCGCTCTCTTCCCCTCTGTCATCAGAATGGGGCAGGCCCAGGAGAGCAGGTGGGCTTTGGGAAGGAGGATGGGCAGAAGCTCCCATGGTCAGTGGTTTAGGGAGCTCACTGGCACATCTGTTAATAGTCACCTCTAGTGAGAAGCTAATTACTGCCCAAGCTGGGAAGGAAAGGAATTTGTAATGAGAGTTTAGAAACTCAAATCCCCATTTATTTCTTTAGATTTACAGAAGTGGAATTTCTGGGTCAAAACATGAATATTTTAAGAGCATTTGATGTATGCTGTCAAATTGCTTTTCAAAAAGTGATTCCAGTACTGTTTGAGATTATACTTTATCTTCACCTGGACTAGGCATCGTTTTTTAAAGGCTTTATCAATTTGATAGGTATTGTTTAAATAACTGGTTAAATTCTATGTAAAGAAAAATCTCAGACCCTTCACAGTTGTTGACATTTGTGTCTTGCCTGGGTTGAGGCTATATCATTTCTAGATCAGCCTCTAAAATTGGTAAGCATGAATATTATTGCCACAATTATGACATTAGCTTCGCAGCCAAAGTGAAGTAAAGGACTATACCAATGGTTTTAGGCAATTCACACAAAGGAGATTTCCCTGAGGGGCCCTGACGTGGTTTCATTGCCTATAAGCTTCACCTGAATCAATAGAGATCTTGAGTTTCTGAAAAGATTCATGTTCCTAAGCTGTAATAGAAGGACAGTGTCCAGAATAAGGGAAGTGTTTGTAACAGCACTAGTCAGATTGTATCTGGAATATTATATTTATTTCTGGATTATACGCATACAAACAGGACCACAATTATTATGCCTTCCCCCCTCATTTTATTACAGTCTCACCACTCTGCTATTACTGTAAGTTGTACTTCTATTTAGACTCCATGTTCGAGTGAGATTATGCAATACCTTACTGTGTCTGGCTTGTTCACTTAGCATAACGTTCTTTAGGTTCATCCATGTTGCTGCTAATGGTAGCATTTCCTTTTTTTCTAAGGCTGAATTATATTCCATTTTTTTCTGTACCTTTCTCACTTCTCTTAGCATTCCTAGAATTGAAGAGGCTTAAGACTTTGCTCCCAATTAGGCTTTGGCTTAAGACAGTGTTGTGGCTCAAACTTTTTCAGCATCAGCAATAAGGCTTTCTTTCTTTCTCTCTCTCCCTCTCTCTCTTTCTTCCTTCCCTCCCTCCCTCCCTCCTCTCTTCCTTCCTCCCTTCTTTCTTTCCTTTTCTTTTTTTCTTTCTTTTTGACAGAGTCTCACTTTGTCACCCTTGGTAGGATGCCATGGAGTCACAGCAACCTCAAACTCCTGGGCTCAAGCAATCCTCTTGCCTCAGTGACCAGAGTAGCTGGGACTAAGGCACCTGCCTCAACATTGGGCTATATTTAGAGGTGGGGTCTTGCTCTGGCTCAGATGGGTCTTGAACCTGTGAGTTCAGGCAATTCTTCTCAGCCTCCCAGAGTGCTAGGATTATAGGCGTGAGCCCCTGTGCCTGGCCTGCAGTTCTCTTTCTTATCATTAGTGCGTTCATTGGAATAGTGTTTTTAATATCCTTCAATAACTTCTTCGTTCTTTTAAACATTTTTTTATTAAATAATAACTGTATACATTAATGCATTTATGGGATACAATGTGCTGATTTTATATACAGTTTGGAATGCTTACATCAAAGTGGTTAGCATAGCCTTCACCTCATTTAATTATTGTGTTAAGACATTTATACTCTACATTTAATAGATTTGACATGTACCCTTGCAATATGCACCATAGGTGTGGTCCCACCGATTACCCTCCCACCATCCAACCTCCCCCTCCTTTTGCCCTCCCCTCCTCTTCCCTCCTTCATCCTGGCCTGTAGCTGTGTTTTATCTTTCATATGAAGGTGTGGCTGATTGTATATTGATTTCATAATAGTACTGAGCATATTGGATACTTTTTCTTCCATTCTTGAGATACTTTACTAAGAAGAACATGTTTCAGCTCCATCCATGCAAACATAAAAGTGGTAAAGTCTCCATCTTTTTTAAGGCTGCATAATATTCCATGGTGTACATATACCACAATTTATTAATAACTTCTTTGCATCCACAACTTGGCTGTTTGTCACAAGAGGCTCATTTCTTGTGCTAAACAAGTAAGCAATGTGCAACTCCTTCCTTCACTTGAACAGTTACTTAGTGGCCATTGTAGAGTTATTAATTGGCCTAATTTCAATATTTTTGTATTTCAGGGAACAGGCAAGCCTGAGGAGAAGGTGATATACACAGGAACATCTAGGTAGTGAAGCAGTCAGAATATACAAATTTATTAAGTTTGCTGTCTTGCATGGGCTCAGTTTGTGGTGCCCTAAACAAATACAGTAGTAACTTCAAAGATCAATGATCACAGATTACCATAAGAGATGTAATAATAAGAAAATGTTTGAAACATTGCAAGAATCACCAAAATGTGACACAAAGACAGGAATTGAGCACATGATGTTGGAAAAATGGTCCCAATAGACATGTTTGATGCAGAGTTGCCACAAACCTTCAATTTGCTAAAAAATATGAAGTATCTGTAAAGCACAATAAAGGTAAACACAATCAATTGAGGCATGCCTCTGTTACATTTTCTTTACCCACTCATTTATTAATGGACACTGAGGTTATTTCCTGCTGTTAACCCTGGAACAACTGATATGAGAGTCCAGAGGTCTCTTCCTAATAGTGGAGGGCCTGTAGTTCCCAGACTAGGGAAGCAGGGGCACCTGTGCCCTGTGTACAGGGGTCTCCCCCACTCTCTCCGCCCCAGCAGTTGTGGTTGTTGTTGTGGGAAGTGCAAGTGCTTGTGGAGCAGCTGGTGATCTGGCGTCTAGAGAGTGGCACGGACCCGCAGTAGCTCTTGGTACTGGGTTGCTGGTGCTCCTGCTGCAGTGGTGGCTCCAGTGTCCTAGGCGCTGAGGTTGCAGAGTGATGGTAGCTAGGCACAGAGCCTGGGCATGTACAGATCTCTCTCAGCTCCCAGGTCTGGGGTAGTTGTACCTGCGGCAGGAGTGGCTCTTCTGTCTTCCGTGCACGAGCTCAGGCAGTGGCCATGGAGGCGGGTTCCGGCCCACAGCAGTGGTGGCTCTAGTGTCAGAGGTGCTGGTGTGTGCAGAGAGGCCACAGAGTTGGAGTCTGGTGCACGGGTACTAGTGGAGCTGCCAGGGGCAGCCTGCAGTCCTGAACAGGGGTGGCTGTTGGGGGTTGTGGTGGCCCTGGTCTTATAATTTAGCAATAACAGTTCCTTCTTGGAAGTCGGACAGCAGCAGAGTCTAATGTGCAGCAGGCCTCTGGGGTCTCCACCCATGTACACAGAGCAGCACTCTGTTATGAAAGGAGTCTGCCTGGGGAGAGTGGTGCTGCTAAGGTCCTCAGTAGTAAAGCCTTCCAGGGTGTTCTGTGGGGCAGGCCACTTAACCACGGTGGCACCCCCTCCTGGCTGATCCTGATAGCTACAGGCCTCATTCTTTGTTCCTGGCCCCTTGGACCTCTCAGCTATGCTAATCTCCCCGGTGATCTTTCCTTTTCTGTTTTTTGCTCCACTGTGTTGCTGCAGGTTCTTAATTGGCCTCTCGAGCTCTTCCTGGGCTGTTTTCATCATGGATAGCTGTCCTCTTGTTATTTCTTCTGTAAGGTAGAAAGGCCGTTATTCTTATTTGTATTCTGCCCTCTTGCTGACCAAGAGAATCATTTTTGACAAACAAGTTAAGTTTGGATGCAAGTGATCAGAATTATAAAGAGCTCTGATTATAGGTGTCCTGGTACGGAGAAGTAATGAACTTGAAAAAGGAAATAGATGATCAGTGTATTCAGGTAGAAGGACCTGAGTGAATTTTTTTTAGGTACCCGGAATTTCAGCTCATTGGAGTGAAAATCTTTCTAACAATTGTATCTTTTCACAAGCTCTAAAACATATGTGGAATTCCTCACTGGCATTTTTCAGCCAATTTGGACCCTTGAGATTTGCTGTGAGAGGGACACAGGAGCAGTGAGTAGGGGCTTGATATGGATGATCTCTCTTGTCTTTCCTACAAAACTCTAGATGGCATTTTAATACACCGCTTGATTTGCATTGGGTCTAAATGTGATCAGGACTCCTTATTCCCAAAGCCAGTCTGCACACTCTGTTGCTCATACTGTGGGGCTCTTGGGAAATGTTTCTGGAGTTAAGTAGGGATGTGGGAGTGAAGCTGATGCATTTCTGTTGTAAGCTTTTAAATGTTTACATCAGTTTTTATTTCCTCTGGTGTCTCATCTATGAAAGAGGGAAACATACACACAAAATTGCTTTACAATAGTGCCCGAATGATTTCAAAAAGTGTTACTTCGTTCTTTCATAGTCGATTCTTGAGTAATCCTGAACTAAGTGGTGAGTTGAGGCAGTGTTCAAGGTTGGGTGGGATATGTTGAGAAACCACTGCTGTTAGACAGTGCCTTGCCCACCCTCATGCAACTTCTTCATGGTGGATACAGAATGTGAGAACTTTCTGCAGTGTCCAAACTCTTGGGCGTGGCTTAAAAATATCCTCTACAATTTATTCTAGATGCAGCATTGTGCCCAACATGTTCTAGTTGCTCAATCAATATTTGTTGATCAATAAGTAAAAGTCTTTATATCCTTTTAGTTTGTGTAAATAGCTTGAAGTTTTTATCCATACAGTCAATTTTGATTCTGATAATCATATACTCTCTTGATACTACTAGTATTTTTAATTTCTATTATTATTTACCATTGTGTATTGTTATTTTAATGACTCACTGAAAGAATTCATTCTGCTAGATGATAACATCGCTAAGAGAAAGCATAGTTTCTATAATCTCTTGACTCACAAGCACAGGGCCTTGCTCATATTCATGATTGTTTGGCTAAGGTTGGTCTTACCCTTTGGCCTTCAAGCTCCGTGGTGATAAGAGTCATTTCCATTTTTTCTGAATATTGAATCGGTGAGACTTAACACAGGAGATAAAGCCCATAACAGGTGCTCAAAATATTAATGTTAACTTTGCCTTCTAAGCTATTAGAAATAGACTGGCTTTTGAGGTAGAGAGATCTTGGTTTTGCTCCTTAATGGCAACATGACCTACAAGTTAATTACCCTCTCTGAATTTAGTTCCCTCACTGGCAAAATGAGATAAAAATAATAACACCCACACAGGATTGATGTTGTAAACACTCAGCACTTAGGATGAGCTTGATAAATGTTTTGGTTGAAATATATGTAGAATACAAACTCACTCTTACTGTGATACGGAAAGTTCACTTAGAATCACATACAAGTGGGCTTCTTCTTGGGAAGACCTGGGATCAAAGGATTTTAGGCCACATCCTATAGCCTTCTGCCTTAATGCTCCCTGATCCAGCATTTCCCAAGAGGCAGGCCCCAAACAGCTGATGTTTAGGATGTTTACAGATGTTGCATGTGAAAAAGATTTTGTAGTAAAGAAAAAATGTATAAGAGTTTAGTGAAAATGTTGTCTTCTTAAAATAGTAATTCTAATATCTTTTAATATGCCATGAGTATACTATAATTTCTAGCATTTTCCACTCTTATTTGACCACCAAACCCTTTTATGGATTTATTTATTTTGTTCCTATCCAGTAAAATTGATTAATAAATGTTTCACAGAATAATATTGAGAAAATCTGGGATGGTTAGTTCTTGGTGTTGTGCCAAAATGCTGTAAAAGTGATCCATTCCAGTGAACAAGATGTTCTTTGGAATATAGTAGAGGAGGTTGTAATAGATTTATGTCTAAGTGTTATAGGAAAATATTTCTACAACAAGTACTTTGTGAGAATGATCGTCACTGAAATAATTACTAACCAACCCAATGCTTAGATAATAAGGCAAATAAAGGCAAGTTTTTTGAACTCACCTTAATTTCCCTACAAACCTCAAGGCTCAAACCACTATCTCCCGCTAAGTGTGGAAGTTTTAATTGGTACACTAGAGAGAAACCGAAAGCTTGTTTTCTTTCTAACTGCATGCCCATTAGAGGAGAAATTTCAGAAATTTGAATATAGCAGAAGAACCAAGTGGAACAAAGTATAAATAAATCAGAATATACTATCCTTCATTGCATAATCAAGACATTTTATTTTTGACTATTTGTAGTGGTTGGAAAATAGTAAAACTGCTGTTCCTTAGAGATCATGTCACGTTGCAAATTGAAGGCTGGTTACCATTTTCAAAGTTTGTTATTCTCTTAGGAATCTGAGACACAGCTCCTATTTTCACATTGTGCCATAGCCTTGAGTACCTGTTGGAAGGCTTAGATAAAAGCTTAGTAGATATTGTCCTTAGTAAACATATTTTATTATTGCAGTTTAATTTTTAATGATTTCCAAGAGCTGATGTTAAAAAGTTGAGCTAGTCCCACAACCTTTTCCTGGGAATCCCCATGTGCTAGTCTGAAATAGTGGTGACCATGATCCCAATAGTAATATCCTCTTTTCCTTTATGTTTTCTTTCATTTTCTCTTTCTAAGCAAAAATTCCTTGACTCTGGAATAGACTTTTGGCTCCGTAGGCAGAAACTACTAATTTTTTTCTTTTGCAAAATAGACCTTGGGGACCCAGAGCTGAGGATCTTCTGTGACACTATCCACACACATTTTTCAGTTATATATGTATCTCAGAGAACTAACATTATCACGGGAAGTTTGTTCTGCAAGATATTTTTAAAATTTTCGTTTTGTTTTGTTTTTTTGCAGTTTATGGCTGGGGCTGGGTTTGAACCTGCCACCTCTGGCATATGGGGCCGGCACCCTACTGACTGAGCCACAGGCGCTGCCCGATATTTTTTAAATTTTCATATACTTATCTATTTGGCAAAACAAAGACACATTGTTTTCTTAAGACCTAATTTTTCTACCATTAGGAACATTAATTGAAGGCTTACTATATGTCAGAATTTAAAAGTTATCTTATCATAGTAACAATCCTTTTTTACAGATGAGAAAACAGAAGAGCCAGGATGTCACCCTAGCAGTGACCTTTAGATCCCGGGTTTCTAATTGTCCCTTCCTAGGTGGCCAAGCCTGGGGTTAGGTGCTCTAACACAGTCTAAGAGGGTTAGTAGGAACAGACACCAGATCCTTTCCCCCCTCCCCATGGTCCCACGTCTTCAACACTTTCCTTAACCCTAACCCCCACCTATAAAGGAAAAGTATCCCTTTTGGTAGTTATAAATAAATAGTGGGGTATGATAAGGTACAGAATAGAGGATGGGGCACAGAAGTGGTTTCTGTCAGTATTCATCAAGTATGGACCTCAGCTAAACTAGCCTCAGATGTCTGGTTGATGGTGTAACATAGATTAGCATCTGGTTCTGCCTCCCAAGGGACTTTGCCAAAGGGGAAGGGGCTGTTAACAGGGCACGTTAAAGCAAAATCAGCAGTAGGTTATTAGCTGGGGGTTGTTTCTGTACCTGGAATCCTTCCCCTAAACAAAAACTTAACATAGAGGCATTTCCTAGAACTGATTAAATTTGGAGCTTCAGCCAATCGCAAATAGCCAGTTAGCTGATTGGATATAGAGCTAGGGATATCCCATAAAATTATAGCCACATAAGGGGAACACCTAGCTGTAGCCTGTTAAGGAATTACTTTGCCTCCAGGTCCAACCTATAAAAATCTCTGTGTGGGGCGGCGCCTGTGGCTCAAAGGAGTAGTGTGCCAGCCCCATATACTGGAGGTGGTGGGTTCAAACCCAGACCCGCCCAAAAACTGCAAAAAAAAAAAAAGGGAACAAATACAAATACAATATTTAAAATGAAAAAAAGGGTGCCCCCTATCTGCCAAAAAAAAAGACCTCCTAATTTCAGAAAAAAAAGGCCCCCTTAACTGCAAAAACAGGCCCTACTAACTACAAAATAAAGAAAAAAAAAAATAGACCTCCTAACTTAAAAAACAACAACAAAATCCTAACTTGTTCTTACCTTGGTCCTCAGGCAGCAGCAGGCTCTGTACAGGCAAGCTCGTGACTCCTCTGATCAAGAGTCTCAGTCTTATCTGAGACTGAGAGGAGTTGAGAGACAGAGAGAAGGAGGGGAGTCGGAGAGTGCAGTGCACATTCCACACATGCGCACTGCTTTCCAGGATGAGTCAGCTGCTAAGCAGGAGCAGAAACACCAGGCGGGGAGAGACAGAGAGAAAGAGGGGCAGGGAGAGACAGGGAGAAGGTGGGGAGTCTGAGAGTGCAGCACACATTTCGCATATGTACACTGCGGCCCTGGACTAGTCAGCTGCTAAGCAGGACAGGTATTGGTGGCAAAAACACCCTGTGGGCCGGATAAATGTCCTAGGCGGGCCACATGTGGCCCTCAGGCCGTAGTTTGAGGAACCCTGTTCTAAACTCTCAATATGTCAGTGGTATGCTTCCTGAGCTGTTTGATCGAACAAGGGATCCTTATTTAAGAACAACAGAATACTGTTGTTCATTTTTATACTCTTATTTCTATTTTCAAATATATATCATATTTTAATTTTTTTATTTATTTGCTTGGTTTTAACTCAAAGGCCAGGAAACAACAATTTTCTTATGCTTTATAATCTCAATTTGGTGGGATTTATTTATTTATTATTTATTTAGGTACTTCATCATCCCCATTTTACAGATGATAATTGAGGCCTAGAAGGAAAAAGAAACAGAACAACGTTTAAGATACACAGCTAGTGACGTCACCTAAAAACGGTTTGAATGTAGCTGCCATTTCAGTCAAATAGCAGAAAAATCAAATCAGCTCATTTGACTGCTGACATGGCCATGATGCCAATGCACAATGAGCACTCCTGGTTTTGGTTCACTGATGCCAAAAGAGCTCAGGCAGCTAGGAGGTGATGTCTGGGTAAGTGAGGACACCCAAATAGGCACCATGATGGTAGAGAACAGAACTGGCCTTCTTTGGATTTCTCACCTGGTGGGACTTAAAAACCCTACGTAAGATCCATTATGTTTGATATGAACAAGTGGTTAAGTGGGTTGAAGTCTGAATCTACATACATAAACCAGAATGAGGACTCAAAACAGTAAAAACAAAATATTCTGATTTTTGAACCAGATATATGATAATTCAATAATACGATAATTCTAGAGAATTCCTGCAAAGAAGGATATTCTGGTTTCTTCTTTGCAGGAATTCTCTAGAATTATCGTATTATCTCCGCAAACTCTCAACCAAGATAGCAAATGTGTTCTTTGTACCAGAAAATGAAATAGCTTTCATAATTTCTTGAAACATATTGAATATAGTCCCTAATGGTCATTTAAAAAATAATTCCCTTTCACGCTTGGGAAAAACTAAACTTGGCTAGAGTATATCAGGTGACAATTAAATGGATCAATGTAAACTTTATTTTAAAATCTATCTGTATTTATACAATAACACATAAATTACTATAGTTCAATTGTTGACATCTGCTAATAAAATAAAAAATGTATTTTGACAGATGTCCATGATTTCAGGTTTGCGTAAGAGAAAGAACTATAGTTATACAAATGAATCTTGCTTTAACTGGACTTGAGCAAATAATATGCATTTTTGTTTTTCTAGGCTAGTGCTTCCCCACAGTTAGAATACGTTTATGTCCCCGACTTTCTCAGTTTTGAATTTTTTGGCAGAGATGAGTTTTTTCCAAAATCACTATGTAGTTATCACCATAAGCATGTCAATATGAATCTTCACTCCTCAACAAATACTATTTGCTTCAATCAGGCTGGTTTCCTCCCTGATTCTGTGCTGCACTGTATTCAGCCTCCCTGTAGGCTATTGAAAGTATATTTTATACAATTTGGAAAACTTTCCCCAGGTCTGTTTTCCCACATCCTCTCAGACCTTGTTCAGGAAATCTGTGATAACTTCCTTCTCCAAATTTTTCCAAGTTTGTATTGCACAATCTTCCCATTTGCTGTCTTATTCTCTAGATGGCTCTTTTGTGTACTTTTACACGAGTGGTAATGGCTATTAGTTTGTTTATGACTTATTTCCTCAACACCTATCATATTTTGCACCTAACTTATTTCCTCACTCGTATTATAATTCTCTTGTCTAGAGAGCAAATGTTATAACTCGGTATAATTATTTTACGTTTCTTTACATCTAGGAGAGGGCTCATGTTTGTGAGAAGTGGTTAATAATGTTTCAGGCATTGGTTGCAATTTGGTGTTTTCCCAGATAGCTTTTTTATTTTTTTAAGATTCATAACCAAGACCCAGAAAGTACCTCATTTATCTGTGGGCAGGTTAATTCATTGACTAATTTAGCTAATATTAAAAAGTTACAAAATTGAAAGATGTCATTAGCAAGACATTTCTCATAGTTAAATATAAAAAACTACATTTAAAAATGTAATTTTTTATTTTTATGGATTTAAAGGGTACGGTGTATTGTTTTGTATTATGTAATGTGTAGTGTTGATAGGTGTACCTATCAACCAAACAGTGTACTTTAAAGGTAGCTTTTCATTCCTCACCTCCTCCCACTCCCCATCTTTTGGAATCGCCAATGTCTGTTATTCCATTCTAATACATCCATTCCAACGGTTAACAATGTACCCATTGTTTAGCTCCCTCTTATAAGTGAGAACATGTGCAAACTGCCTTTTCATTTCTGAGCTATTTCACGTAGGATGATGGCCTCTGATTCCAACCATCTTGCTGCAAAAGACATGATCTCATTCTATTTTTAATGGCTGAGTACTATTCCGTGGTATGTGTGTTTTTTTCACATTTTCTTTTTTTTTTAAATACATGTATTTTATTGTTCTTCATTACATTATTTCCCCCACCCCCACCCCTCAGTGGTAAGACATAATTGATTTACAGAAAAGAATACAGAAAACACTAAAGCTCCTGGTAGAGGGAGAGAATTCA
>CAUYRH010021456.1:0-25328 GCA_963574655.1 Perodicticus potto | reverse complement strand
GACCCTGCAAGTGTATCCTTGTGCTCTCCTTGACAAAACCTGTTCTCCCAGACCTCACCCTTCTCGGGTATCCTCTCTCATTCCCCCCTTTTGAGACTCCAATATATCTTAATTTGGGGTCTCAATATCAGCTTGTTTCTGCAGGTGCCGATATTAATTACTTTTTAGCACTGAGGTTTTAGGGACTGTGACTTCTTGGATTCCTTACTCAGGCCTTAATAGTACCTTGGTGGTGGGCTAATATCCATACAAGTTTTTACTTTTCCCTGTGACATTTTCCCTCCTTTTCCCAAAGTCCAAATTAAGACAAGTCCCTCGAGGAGTTTTTTCAGGCTTCAGCCGTGCGTTGACCAGCCAGCTTCCAGTGTGTAGCTGCAGCAGGGCATGTTGACTGTCCTAAAAGTTACCTTTACTTCCTAAGGGCCAGTGAAGTAAGGGCCAGTGAAGTCCTATTCAGCCAGCTGTGATGACTCCAAGTGAGGATTCCTTCCATCTTCACTGCTGTGCGTGTGGTCAGGATGATGGTGGAAAGTCCTCTTTACCTTGGTCTCAGGGGGACCAGTTTGTGGTTCTAGACCTAGACTTGGTCTAAAAGCATCTAATTTCTTAATAAGCTTGAAATTAGCTAACATTATTTTATAGATCCTCTTTATCAAGATGAAGATGAGGGAAGATCACTATTTTAATTTGTTGATAGTTTTTAATAATGAATTATTCTTAAATATTTTTAAATTACTTTTATACATCAATGGATATGACTACATCAATTTTCTTCTTTGGCTGTTGATGTGTTAAAATAAATTGTTTGATATTAGAATATAGAGCCAGTCTTAAATACTAAAATAAATTCTACTTACTCATGATATATAATTCTTTTTATGTATAGTGGTATTTAAATTGCAATATTTTGCTGAGTGTATTGGCATTACTGTTCATGAGACATTTTGGCTTATGTTTTTTCTTTTTTTCTTGGTATGTCTTCATTTTGTTTTGATGTTAAGATAATGAAGACCTAATAGAATGAGTTACCAACTGTTCTTTTTACTTCTATTTTCTGAAAGAAAATACTAATATTCTGGAGAATGGGTATCTTTCTTCCTTAATTGCTAATATGTTTTAATTTGTCTAAGAATTTTATAAATAATTATTTAGTATTTCTTATTTGTCAATTATAATATTTAAAAGGGTTTAAACATGACTTTTTTTTCCTTTCTAATTCACCAACAGCATCTTTTTAGTTTTTTGTTTTTTTTTAATTTATCAAGCCTCATTTCATGGAATAAAACATGAGGAAAACTGAGAGCTTAAATTTGGATTATGTAGTAATGCTATCTTCTGTTAGTATAGGGTGTGCTTCCAATACAATGTATCTTTAACCTTTTTAATTGGTTTTAATTGTGTTCTATAGTGTAAATTTTCATCTCATACATGAGTAATAGCATTTTTTAATGCTGTATCCACAAAGTATCTACTGTTATTAATAGTTATAACAATAGTGTTAACAATGTCAATATTACTTGTGCCATCCATACTAGTATCTGAGGCAAACAGGTTTTGGGTAAGTATATTCTTTTTCCTAAAGTACCTTTCAAATGGTAAATATTTAAACTTTTTTTTTTTTTATCAAAGAAAAAAAAAGGTTCCTTAGTGATATAACTGAATCCATTGAGGAGAGAAATGTACCAATGAACAATATCTTGTCATGTAGACATCAGAGTAACTGCAGGGTGTCTCAAATGTTGCCTCTAAAGTCACCTATATAAGGAAAATAGGAAATTATAGCTAAGTGTTCATTATCAAATTTTATAAGATATTTATAAAATATTCTCTACCTGTTGTCCCCCTCTTTGTAAAATTTTCTAATGAATATTTTGTAAATAAAGATATATTTAGCTCTAATTTCCCATTTTTCCTATGCATGGCCACTTTGTGGGCAATGTTTGGGACACCTTATGTTATATCAAACACTAAGAAGAAGAAGATACTGGAGAAGCAAGTGGATCTAACTATTTGAAGCAAGGCATTTTAAATATTGGTAAGAATAGTCCTTGAAATTGACTAAACATCTTCAAATATTGAAAATCTAAGCATACATCTGCACACATCACCACATAGAATTGGTAGAAGACTCTTGAGAAATAATTCATAATTAGGAAAATAGGTAAATAAAGGAAAAATGTCAAACATTTATCTTTTATTACCAGTGATCCTTTATGGTAACTTGAAAATAAAGAGACATTCATAATTATAGAACTATGTCATCCAGTAGGTAAATAAAATATGTTATTGTCCTTTGCAGCAATTTGGCTGAACTGGAAGTCATTGTCCTAAGTGAAGTATCTCAGGAATAGAAAAACAAATGCTACATGTACTCACAGTGGAAACTGAATGAATGGGCATACTTGGTTATACAGAGTGGTTTTAATGGTCTTTGGAGACAGAGGGAAGAGGATGGGAAGATCATGGGAAGAGGGTGAGAGATTAACTACTAGAGGGTTCAATGTATACTATTCAGGTGACAGGGACACGGAAAGCTCTAACTTTGCCACTACACAATTCGTCTACGAATCAAAAAAAAAAAAAAAATTCATACCCCTAAATCTTTTGAAATTAAAAACAAATAAATGAAAATAAAACTTTTAAAATAACATCCTATTTAATGTCCAACAATGTAATGGATTTAGGCAATAATTATCAGTGGCTATTATTACTGCAGCAATTACACAGCACCCAAATAATAGATAAGACTCTTAATAGCCCAGCATAGTATACCTGATTAAGGCTTTAATAAAAACTAAGGACTCAATAAATTAGGAGAAAGAACACTCAGGTATATTTCAGGTTCAGGTTTCAAAGTCCTTTCTAGCCACAGGAGATTTACTTCTTTAGATCATGAACCATCATAGGCATGTGTATATCTTGGTCTTAGGGAAGCTATGTCACATTTTTACTGAGGAATCTTTTACACCCATTGGTCACAGAACCAAAACCAAGCTATTTTTATAATAAACATCAGTTATAAACCTATATGCTTTCAATGATTACTATAGATAAACTGGTACACTGGTATAGAACCCTCCCAGGTGAGTTTTGGAATACTGACTAGTTCATTAGGAACAAGTTGCAAAGGCATTTTCCTCTTATCTTGGCCATACTCATTATTATGGCATTAACATCCTGTGATTGACTATAGACTAGAATTACTGCAGATTAGCTACTTACCTACTCAGGCTTCAAAACAGAGACATACCACTACGTATTGCCATTAGGCAATTTATGCACTATTCTTTTTTAAAATTTTTTAAAATTTCAGGTTAATGTGAGGATAAAAACAACCAAGTCACAATATTTGAATTTGTTAGATAGAGTACCTCTTGTAGGCTATGTCCTGCAGCCAAAAGGTGTGCCATACACCTCTACATTATGCCCATTAACTGGGAGTAACCCAAACCCCCTGCCTCTATCCTCTCCTTTATTCTCCCTCTCCCCAACTTGAATTAAAATTAGTTTTTCTCCTGTATGGGTATGAATTAGATCATCTATTGACTTCATATAAGTATTTAGCACATTGAGTATTTGATTTTCCATTGAGATACTTTACTGAGAAGAACGTGTTTCAATTCCATCCAGATTAATACAAAACATTTGAAGTCACCATCTTTTTTGTGCCTGAATAGTATTGTATGGTATATGTGCACCACAGTTTGTTAATCCATTCTTGTACTGATGGATGCTTAGTTTGCTTCCACATTTTGGGGATTATAAATTGAGCTGCAATAAACAATCTGGTGCAAATGTCCTTATGATAAAATGTTTTTTTTTTTTTTTCTGGGTAGATGACCAGTAGTGGGATTTCAGGGTCAAATGGGAGATCCAATTTGAGTTTTTGACAATTCTCCATAGTTCTTTCCAAAAAGGTTGTATTAGTTTGCAGTTTCACCAGAAATGTAAAAGTGTTTCATTCTCTCCACATCCACGCAGCATCTCCAACTTTGGGATTTTGTGATGTAGGCTAATCTTACTGGGGTTCAGTGATATCTAAGGGTAGTTTTGATTTGCATTTCTCTGATGATTAGAGATGATGAGCATTTTTCTGTATGTTTTCAGCCATTCATCTGTCTTCCTCAGAGAAGTTTCTGTTCTTGTCTCTTGCCTCATGAAAGATTGGATTATTATTTCTTTTTTGACTGATTAACTTGAGTTCCTTACAGATCCTTGTTATCAAGCCTGTGTCCGATTCATTATATGCAAATATCTTTTGCCATGCTGAAGGTTGTCTATTTGCTTTCATTGTTGTATCCTTAGCTGTGCAGAACCTTTTCAGTTTAATTAAGTTCCATTTGTTAAATTGTGTAGTTGTTGCAATTGACACAGAAGTCTTCTTCATAAAATCTTTCCCCAGGCTGACATCCTCAAGAGTTTTTCCCATACTTTCTTCTAGGATTTTAATCATTTGCTGCCTTAGATTTAAATATTGTATCCAACTTGAATCAATTTTTGTAAGCAGTAAGAAGTATAGGTCAAATTTCAGTCTTTTACATGTGGTTACTCAGTTCTCTCAGCACCATTTATTCAATAAGGATTCTTTCCCCCACTGTGTGGCCATCTGATATTTGATAAACCCACAGAAACATCCACTGTGGACGTGCACTATTCTTAAAGAAAGAAAAAAAGAAAGAGAGAGAGAAAGAAGGAAGGAGGTAGTTACAAATTTAATATTAATTAAAAATATAGATCTAAAAATAACAGTTTACATGAAATACAGAGGCATATTGATGCAATCAACAAAATCCAGAATGCAGGAAACTCTAGAGCACAAATGATCTAATTTCTCCAAACATAGTTGAAAGAAAGAGCAAAAAAACAAAGATTAAAATTATTTAAGGAATACATAAATTGAATACAATATACAAAAATCAAACAAATAAGCTATAAAAATAGGAAACCTGTAGGATAATTGGAACATTGGCTGGTTGTGTATTGGTATCAAGGGATTATTGTTATACTGTTGTTGTTGGGCTACTGGTATGGTAGATGTTGTTAAGCATTCTTAGGAAATAGAGATAAAACTTCATAACGTTTGGGATTAAAAATAATCCATTGGAATTCTTGGCACATACGCAAAATTTATAGATCTAAGGAGATAATATAAATTATGAGGTCTGACAATTAAGTTTGAGAACTCATCCTAGAAAAAATGCTCACAATTAATTCACTCATTGTGAATATCACTATGGTTACCTTTGAAGTACTCCCTTTGGGAAGCTATACATCAATGTCAGCAACTAGTGCACCCTTCAAAGCAACTTCAGAACTCTTTACAGAATGACCATCAGAGCTGTCATTGCTTGATGTAACAATAATGGAGACCACTCAACAAGACACCGCCATACATGGACATGAACACAGCTGTGAGACGCTGATATATGAAGGTTATGAAACCTTACTGAGTTGTTTTTTTATAGTGCTGACAACATAAGCACATAGTGGCAAGTTCCTAAACTTCATTTGCAGACATCATACAACAACAGCTCTGTTGGATATTCCAGAAAAAAGTTTCAAAATTGCTTTGAAGGATGGACTAGACACCGATGTCAGTGCATAGCTTCTTAGGGGGAGTGACAATAGTGATATTCAGCATTGGGAGATATAGCACCATTTCTAGGATGAGTTCTCAAACTTAATTGCCAGACCTCATATAATTATACCCAGAACATTTGGATGAAAGGAAGAACTTTTAATAATTTTATAGGACAAAATGCATAAAATTAAAATGTCTCTGGCAAGTCAGGAGGTACGGTGTCCCTACCCAGTGTACACAGTCCCTTGCATATAATACAATGAAATTATGACTGTGTGGAAGTGGAAAATCTCCTTTTCATCCTCTTAGAATTTCAGATACGTTCGAGAACTAAATTGATAAATGATGGATTAGTGGAAGAAAAGTAAGTTCACAAAAGAGCAGTTAGATTCAATTACTTATATGCTGGATTGGGCAAAACATAGTGAATTGGAAAAAATGAGACTAAATTATGGGGGGATCCTTAAAAGGTAAACATTTTTATTAAAGTCTATACAGAATTCTCTTGGTTTCAACTTCTTGTCCTTGAGGATAAAGATATTGTGTCTTCTGAGTTTAAGGAGGGAGTCTTATGGGAATTTTATCCTCTGCTTTTAAGAACTAGCATAAAGGTCAAAGTGATCTTCTTGCACATGCTGCATTTTAAGTATCTTTAACTTAAGTGTTTAATATGCCAGGATAGCATACTTGAATCCAGTGGTTCTCAACCTTCCTAATACAGTGCCTGTGGGTCGCGACCCACAGGTTGAGAACTGCTGCTTTGATCCCTTGAATTCATATGGATTTAATTAGAATATTTATGGCAGGAATAAGAAAGAAGTCATACTTTAGATAAAGTCAAAAATATTCTATTAATGGCTATACAGATACCAAAAAATTAGAGCAAAAGTGAAATATTATTTTATACTGATTCTTTGATCATCGTTCAATATGTTCAGTTGTGCTTGGAAATAAAAATGTACTCCTTGGCTACAATATTAAGTATCAAGTCATTCTTTTGGAAAGCTATTATTGCTATGAAATCTCATTTATTAGTTCATTTAACATGTTGGCTCACTGTGGTATGCTCCTCATATTTTAAAATTTTTGTTCTTTAGTCATACTGAAATATGAAATCCTACAGGATTTCTTCTGGAAATTATAAGATAAAACAAATGACAATGTGTGGGAGATTTGCTCTAGCAGAGAGCGTACTGGAAATTCCTGTTTTAACACTTCAGAGAGTAACATAGTTAATTATGGTAAGAATTTCAAGATGGGATGGGTTGCTCCACAAAGATGTCCATCCACGGCTGTTCTCTGTCATCACATTGAATTATATCTAACATCATTTTGAAACTTGATAAACATTTTTACATTCAATAAAAATTCTTATATTACCAATTAAACATAACCTATGAAATGAGACATTCTTAAGATACATTATATACTTTACCATTATGCATACAATTTGCTACTGAGTATTCCTGTTATTAAGTCATTCAAATATATTTTATTCAATTCAAAATTAAACTTGTTTTGTAAGCAAAATATATGTGCAAATATGCAAAAGTGTACAACTACTGCAATGACTTTTTATCACAACTTTGAGATCTATTAGATTTGTGGAATGGCTGTCATTTTTTTCTTTTTCCTTTGTCCTTTTTTGTAGGGTGGATTTATTTATTTTCTCTCAGCCTTTGAGTGTACTGATCATATGCAAAGGAATCTGACCATGGAGAAAGCACACAATGAAGGCTAGTCAGTTGTAGGTCTCCAGCCAACAACACAAGGAGATAGGTACAGAGGAGCATCTGTAACCTACACAGGGAATCATGGCGATTTTTCAGGAAAGTTTGAGCTTTGGGAAAGTGAGATTTTCTTTTGCATTTGGTGTGATGAGGGCTTAGGAACATGGACATGGTCTTTTCTCTTCTATGTAAAGAAATTACCAAGGAATCACAGTTAAAGACAGCAAATTTTTAAATGGCAAATGAGATTAGTGCACCATGATGTTAGTTTTACCACTGAAACACTGTGAACCTCCTTAAAGTATGTATGAATTTCATTAGTTATGTTAATAGCCCTTTGTGTTTAAGCTGGTTTAGGTTTATGTTTAACCGTCTCGGTGACTTGCCTGATATTTTGGACAAGAAGAACAAGTACGAGTTATTTACTGGACAGATTTTTAGGGCACCAGCTCATGCACATAACTAATCTGATCTTGAATTTTCCCCATCATAGCAGGACTGGGTCATTTATTTGGAGTAGTTGCTACGGTACTGTATTCTATAGCTAGTATCAATGGCATCGTCTTGTACAGCACAGCTTAAAATAATGATAGTTCCTCCAAATCTAGCTTTCCAATCTTTACCTGTTATTCAAGGCCCATAATAATTCTTTTCATCCCAGAAATCAAAATATTGTGACCTCTCCAGTGACAGACACACTCTAAAGAGCCCCCTTGGCTCCTCAGGATCCTGATATTAATACCTTTGTATATTGTAAAGCCCTGAGGTGTGGGAAGGACCTGTGATTTACTTCTAACAGAATATGGCAAAGATGATGCCCTGTCTCTCATGATTCCATTACTTTAGGTTAAGATGCCATTTTGCTAGGATACACTTGTATTAGAGGCACCTTACTGGCTAGTCGTAGTAAGTGTTCATAAATAATAAGCTGTGGCCCCTAGTCTCACCTTCATAAAAAAATGAATTCTGCCAATAACATGAGTGAGCTTAGAAGTGGATTCTTTCTAAACTGTGCCTCCACATGAGAATATACCTCAGCAACTCTTTAATAACAGAACTCTGAGACCTAACCAGAGGACTCAGTTGAGCCTTGACCAAACTCCTAATCTGCAAACACTGATTTTAAATTCACATTGTTTTAATCTTCTGAGATTATGGGAATATTGTTATTCAGCAATACATAACTAATAGACTTCCTATAAAAAATGTTGTCAGTTCA
Source organism: Perodicticus potto (assembly GCA_963574655.1). NCBI lineage: Eukaryota > Metazoa > Chordata > Mammalia > Primates > Lorisidae > Perodicticus > Perodicticus potto. Next base: position 16,798 of record CAUYRH010021456.1, on the reverse strand, counting down.
ATTAAATTTCTAGTTAATAATATACCTAATGTCCTCTATTAAGTAATTAAACTTTCTTATACCAATATTTAATTCTGGTCTATTCATTTCTCTTTTCTATAAAACAATATAAATTTTTAAGAGTAGTGATATATCTTTTACTTGGCAATTAGTAACAAACTAGGAACGAAACTGTTTGCTGCTAGACAGCTGTATGTTATAATAAAGATTCCTCCTTCGGTCACTGTTCAGTGTAAAACAGGAGATAATCTTGGCTACTGAAAATGTGAAATAACTTGATAGCATAATATTAAAAAAACTACTTTCTTTTGATCTTTAGGTTTAGAAGTAAAACTCCAGATGTCTCATGTTAAATATTGATTGAGATAAAAGTTCACAAATTCCTTCTACAACAGGCATAATAGCAGAATTCAAAGATGAATCTCAATGAGCCATACACTTCTACCATCCCTCCAAGTGAGTATAGGACAAGAGCATGGTGGTATATCATACCCATGATTGTGTTACATTACTTGGCAAAATCGACTTTTTAAAAGGAGATTATCTTAGGTGTGACTGGACTAACCAAGTTATCCTTGTGGTAGGTAGAATTTTAAAGTGACTTCAAGGACCCTTATGCTATTACAACTTTCTCCTCCCGAGTAGGGGTAAAACTTATGATTAAATATAATTGCGTTCATGATTATGTTAGAATATATGGCAAAAAGGATATGTTCTGAGTGGAATTGACCTCATTAGCCAAACTATTTAAAAATAGTGATTTTTCTTCGGCTGGCTGCAAAAGAGAAAGTCAAAGAGATATTCTCCAGCAAGCCTGGAGTAATCATTGATAATACAAATTGCCTGTGGGCAGCACGTGGCAAGGACCTGACACCAGCCTCTGCAACCTGAGAGGGATCCAGGAGTACGACAAGCAAAGAATGAGCATTTCTGTCTAGTAACCACAAGGAACTGAATGTAGTCAAAAACAAGTGTCAGCTTGGGAGCACGTTTTCCTCCAAGGCTTCCTGAGATGAAAATTCAATCAGGCCACTATCTTGATTTCCCCCTAAGGATGCTCCGAGCAGAGAACTTATCCCTGCCTGCCTGGCTTCTGACACATACAACTTTGAGCTAATAACTGGATCTTATTTTAAATAGGAATGTGTTTTATACTTGGTTAAACAGCAATAGAAATCTAATGAAGGGTGAGTATTTTTCCTAGTGAAGAAGATTCAAGATCAGAGAGATTCAGATTATCTTTTGCAGGTTTTGAAGATGGAGGGGTCATGTAGGAATAACCTGGGAGTGGCCTCCTAAAGCTGTGATGGGCCTCTGACTGACAGCCAGAAAGTAAGTGGGGACCTCATCCCCACAATCCATAAAGAACGGAAATCTGCCAAGAATCTGACTGAACTTGGAAGAGAATTCTTCCAAAGCACACAGATGAGAAATCTGCTCAGTTCACACCTTGATTTCAGTATCAGCAGAAAATGAGCAGACAACCCATCAATCCAGCTTTGCCACGTTCAGACTTCTGACCCCCAGAACTGTGAAGTAACAAGTGTTGTTTTAAGGGATTAATTTTGTTCTAGTAATTTGTTATACAATACAGCAAGGAAATGGAAGAGATGCATACCTCAATATGCATTGGTAAAATTTTGCCTTAGATCACTGGGGGGAAAGAACAGAGGGGACAGTAAATAAGAAATTTGCCTGGAAATGAATAGTAATGAAAATAGCAATATTTTTTGATAATGGAGAGATATTAAGAACAAAATTTATTTAAAAACCAGATAAAGGTCAATCAGAAAGAAAATGAATTGATCTATTTGCATTAGGATATAAGACAAGTGTTATTACTCATAATGCTCTTAATGCACAGACTCATGTAAAAGTAGGAATTATGTGGTTTGAAATCAAAATGGTAAAAGTGTGTGTCAAGTTTGCCTGGAACCCGTCTTTAATTTGACTTCTAATCATCCCTTTCCTTCACTCTCACAAAGAGTAAGTCTAGCTACTTTCTAGGGGGCCCATACTTATCAATTATTTGTGTTTATTATGGGTAAGATTTGTTATTCTTTCATATCAAAGCCATTAATTATTATACTTTAACTTTGAATTATATATAGTAAATGTTCACACATCAAAGTGTGAATGACCAATGATTGACAAATGCATTAAATTCTTTGGCAGAAATTTTTCACTTACTGGGGTAAAATACTTTAAATTATTAATCAATCACGTCTTTTTCCTCCCTATAATAGTCTGTCTGAGTAGAAATTTTGTATCATAAGGTGCTGAGAGAAAACACTCCATCAAGCTGTCATTTCTGTATATCTTGTTAGCCATGACATGGACAACTTTCTGGGCTTCTTTTCAAGCATGGTTTTACTACAATGGACAGCTTTAGAAGGAGCAAAGTTTAGGAAGGTTTGTTTCAAGACCAGTCTAAAAGATTGAGGCTCCCTACTTTTTGGATTTTCCAGCTGTAAGGCAGAGCCACTACAGGTGAAGTTTTAGACTGTATCACACAGTTTCACTACCATGGGATTTACAGGCAGAAGGTACCATGGTAAACATGAAGCCATGATGCATTGTATGCTGTGAGTACAAGGCAGGCCTCCTTGTCTCTGACTCACAAGTCTCACGTGTTCTGTTAGCATCCAAGAAATTGTGGAAGGCTAATTTGTTAGCTAACAAACAGGGTAAATCTCAGACCATTTATAATCTGTGACAAAATTATGAAACTACTTAACCCTGGAATAATAGAAAGTAACAAACTTTAAGGCAGATGAATGTAATAAAAATTTATGAGACAAAAGGAAGTAGTTTTGGCTGAGAAAAGAGACTACATAATTTACTAAGCACAGTGTACTCAGATGTCATAATAAATAACAGTGAGAGAGTTAATCTGGTATAGGAGCTGAACCCATAGAAGCTAAACATGATAAAAAAAAATGCAATTACAATTACAAATTTGCATGAGTGTAGCAATTATTCTCAAGGTATTTGCTGAATTCCACCATATTTTCAAGCAAGCTTATTTTATTGTATTTTAGATAATGGTTCATTAACTTCAGAAGGTGGGGGAAAATGTTTTTATAGTCACATTGAATGACAAAATTATCTCAAGCTTCTGGGTTGCTTTAAGCACCTTCAACCAAAAACTACCATCAAACAGATGAGCTTTATCCTGCAATTCATTGTTTTTTTATAGACTGGAGACAATTAATAAACACAAAACAGATAATCTCAGAGCCCTACATATGGTTTAAAAGGAATTAGATCAATTTTATAAAAAACAAAGCATAACAGGAAATGTACGTTAGATAATAGTATATTGAAATGGCAAGCTAGAAAAATTATTTAAGATTTCAACTGATTGGCAAAGTATGCTTCAAATTGGAAGGCCTATGGTCTCAGTTCCCATAAAATTGCTGTTAGAGACTTTTTTCTCAGAATATATGTATACACCATGAGCATTTCTTGCAAATTCTTCCAGCAAAGTTTAACCTATTCCTCTGCCAATTGCTAAAAATGTAATCCCTCTGGCTCCCTAACTCTTGCTTTAAGCCTAGATGATTGTTGAGAAATCAGGACTAATTTAACAATTCCATGCAGTGATGTGCTGGAACTGATTACTACCAGCTCACAAGAGCTGAATGTGCACCTTTTCCAAACATTACGTTTAGTGATGTCACGTTGGTAGCTTGATAGTGGTTATAGTAGGAGTGTGTACGCCATGGACATTAGCAAATGCTACAAATGTCAGCTTTTTAAACCCACAAAGAGTCATTGTTAGACGTTTGCCACAATGTTATGGATTTAGTCCTATAGAAATCTTCAGAATAATAGAACTATTGCAAACTTTCTGCCTTCTGGTACAAGGCTGGTAAAGTAGGTCAGACATACTTAATACTAATACCAAGTTTAAGGTTTTAGAAACATGACAGGTGATGATGTTATAGCTTTTGTCCATATAAAAGGGCATGCTGCTACTAGAAATAAGATAACTATTACCAGGTGGGAACAGTGTTCTGTACGGATACATTTTTTTTTTTTTTTGAGACAGAGTCTGACTGTCGCCCTCCATAGAGTGCTGTGACGTCACATCTCACAGCAACCTCCTGCTCTTGGACGTAGGCGATTCTCTTGCCTCAGCCTCCCGAGTATCTGGGACTATAGGTGTCTGCCACAACGCCCAGCTATTTTTTGTTGCAGTTTGGCTGGGGACGGATTTGAACCAACCCCCCCTCCCCCCCCGTTGTATAGGGCCTGTGCCCTACCCACTGTGGTGGCCCACAGGCACCACCTACGTATGGATACATACATTTTGATTATATTTTTGTTTTTATTTAATATTGGTTTGATATAATTTTAAATACATATAAAAATTGCAAGAGGAGATAAAGGAAAGCTCATTAACTGTTAACTAAATTCATCAGTTGTTTATATTTTGCCTAATTTTCTTTATGAATTTATATTTTATATGTTTTTATTCTATGTATAATTTTGATAGTATTACATAGCATATGCATATATTTACTAAATTATACATATTTTATTATATAACAGAACATATATGGATAGTATTTTTTAATTTATTTAAAAATAACTTATACATACTATTTTCCTTTCCCCTATATTAATTACGTTATTTCCTAAAAGCAATATTATCATAACATACAAACATAGAACAGTATCAAAATGAGGAAATTTAACACTGTTCTGCTATTTTCATCAAGTTCAAAATCCATATTCCAGTTTCACAAATAATGACAATTATGTCCTTTATATTATTTTTTTCTTTAAAGTCCAATCAGCATTAGTCATAAAATTTAAATTATTTATACTCCTATAATCTAGAAGTATTCATAAGAATTTATTATATTTTTCTTGACTTTTACATTTTCTAATAAGGCAGGACATTTATTTTGGAGAATGATCATCAACTTGTGTGTGATAATTTATGGCAGAAATACTATTTAAGGGATATTGGGTATGTTTCATCAAGCCACTAGATTTATAATTTATTGATGTATTCATGCCATATTTCATTGTCTGGGTCTTCTAAGACTATATATATATATATATATATATATATATATATATATATATACATATATATATATATAATTTTATGTATATATGCACCCAATTAAGAACTAATAACCAGAAATCTATAAGAACTCAAACAAATTTGCAAGGAAAAAAAAATAAGTGGGCAAAAGTAAACAGTTTTTCAACAGAAGTTAGACAAATGGTCAATAAACATATGAAAAATGCTCAATGTTACTACTTAGCTGGGAAACAAAAATTAAAACCACACTGAGATATTACCTTACCACTATTTGAATGGCTTTTATTTAAAAACATCCCAAACAATAGATGCTGGCATGGAAGCAGAGAGTAGAGAGAGTATACACTGTTGGTGGGACTGCAAATCAGTACAACTTCTATGAAATCAGGATGGAAATTCTCAAAAGAACTAAAAGTGGACCTATCATTCAATCCAACAGTCCCAGTATTGAGTATCTACCCAAAGGAAAATAAGTCATTTTAATCAAAAAGACAACTGACCCTTAATTTTTATTGCAACAACAATCACAGTTGCACAAATGTGATATCAACCCAAGTGCCCAACAATTTATAGTGGATTAATAACATGTGGTATATGTATAGCATGGAGTACTATTTAGCCATAAAATGGATAAATTAATGCCTTTTGCATCAATTTGGATGGAACTAGAAACATTTTCCTAAATGAAGTACCTCAAGAATGAAAAAGAAACATGACATGTATTTAATATTAACCTGGAACTACATATGCACAGAGGGAAATAAAGCTCATTGGAAATCAAGCAGGTGCATGGGGGAGTCAGGAGGGGGATAAAAACCTACGTATTAGGTACAGGGAATACTACTTGGGTGATGGACATACCTATAGCCAAGATTCAAGCATTAGGAAATTGATCCATTTAACCAAATACATTTTTCCTCCCTTTATATTTTGATATAAAAAGTAAATTTGAGAAATATCTAAAAATATGTCCAAAAGTCAAACAAACATATTTTTTAGAAGTATTTGATAAAGTGTATAACAGCTGTTAATGTTATTCTATGCTAATTGTATCCTCCTATCATTTCAGGGTCAGTTTCTATGGGCTGTTTTATTTCTGCCAATGAAGAATATTTTTAGCTTCATTGTCTAGTAAATTTTAATTTATATTTGACCTTGTCTTTTATAGCTTGCAAATATTTATGATAAAGGTGCCAATCTAGTACTTTACATTGTCACAATTAAATGAAGATATTCTAAAATCTAGAGAGTTGGATTTTGAAATAAAATAATTTTATAGTTAAGTGAGGACAACCAGTTATGAAGTGTTAAAACACCATGCCTCAAAATACCATGCAGTTAAATAAAATATGCTATGATGCATATCTGCTGAGCCCAAATTTATGAACCCTATTCCAAAAATAGGTCATATTCTCTGTTCTCATCTGTATACAGAAAACCTATCCATTAGGTAATATGCTATATGCCACAGAGCACAGGTAAATTTATATGTAAAGTGTGTGCAAAAAAAATGTATACACATTTTCAGAAAGGAATAGAACTGTACTAAAATTGTAATACTCAAGTCACATTTGACTTCTGTAATTACAAGAGATATGATATACAAGATAACAAATGTTATCAGTATATATTGAGCATTACAATTTTAATGCAGTTTTTTTCTTTCTTGAATGTGTATACATTCTTTGGTATGTTATATATAGGTTATATAAATTTGTGTACCTTGTATTTCAGGAGAAATGTGAAATAGAATGTGAATTCTATTCCTCTGCTGCACTCTGCCTTCTACCTGCAAAACTAATACCTCATAACTTACACCTAAATATTTTCATGTAACCCAAAGAACAAAGTGCATTGCCAGATCCTCAGAAATGGTTCTTTAGGAGCAAAAAGAAAAAAAAAAAGAGATGATAGATATGTTTATGGTCTAGGCTGTGGTGATGGTTTTATAGATATGCATTCCACACATCACTCTCCAAAATTATAAAATTATATACATTAAATATATATATCTTTTTTATTTTAATCATACTTTACTGAAGTATTTTTTTAAATAAAGTTGACTCTCGAAACTCTTCATGATATCTAAACATATCAATACTAAGCTAGTAAAGCAAGAAATGCTTAATAAATATTTGGTGATAATGACAATGATAGATGATTTTTTTTTGTTCAATTGCTTATTCTTCTTTGTCATTTCTTGAGGCTTATTACATTTAGAACAGTCTTTAAATATAAGATTTATTTCCCTTATACTATCTTTGAAGCTTGTCCCATTTTTATAATATGAAACAGACAACAGATATGATTCTGGCATTCTTTAATTTGTCATTTCACACTCAGACCCCCCATGCACACCCATCAGAAAATACTCATATGCTCTTGTATTACTCTTACAATTAAGCTCTAAGATGGGGACTTGTTTCCACGTGAATTATCTGATAATTACTTGAATTAATTGCTTGTGCCAGGCTTCACAAGGGTTCATGTTGAAATTTTTCCTCTGTTACCTTTTCTCCATCCCAAGTAGCACACTGTTAATCAGCAGGAATTATATTAGAGTAAGATACAGTCAGAATGAACATTCAAGAAACGCTGGAATCAGTTTTTAGGCAATGCTTGGCTGAGATGTGGCATTATGAAAGGAAAAAAATAACAATGAACTTAAGTTTTAAAGATTCATCTTCTATTGACTGGCTGGATTAATTTAAGGGCATCAACTAACTGCTTTAAGCATTATTTTCTTATTTATGAAGTATATGTAATGATTCATTCTCTGTTATCTTCACAGGCTTAAAGCGAGAATGGTGCATAAAAATGTTTAAATTCAATGAAAACCAAAGCATGAATAATAAAAGAGTCTGTACTTGTTGCCCTAAGTATAAGAAAGCATATGCCTGAGAAATATGCTTTCCAGACTGCCAGAAATGTCCTTTTATATATAAATATCAAATCTTCTAAATCTACTAGTAGTAATTTTGCTAAAAAACAAAGTGGTATAAACAAATGCTTCAGAGTACTATGAAAGGACCAGAAGAGAAGACATGTACTAATTTGGACAGCTAAGTCACATTTCCTCAGAGTAAGGCATATGTTTTATCTTCAGAGAATGTTTTAAAAAACTGGAATGGACAATAAGAACAATTGTTTTCTAAAATTACAGGAGTTTAAAGCAGGAATGATTAGCTTAATCATCTTCATGGGGATGGGCCCACACTCGACATGAAAGGTGGCTAAGGGAGGGTCCCCAGTAATATATTCCTCCACTTTTCTGGGGGATCAAGGATCAGGAGTTGGAATGGGAAGAGTTTGCTGGTATAATTATAGGTTTAGTATCTCTTATCCAAAATATTTGGGACCAGAAATATTTTGGATTTCAGATTTTATTTTTTAGGATTTTGGAATATTTTCATGTACATAATGAGATATCTTGGGAAGGAAACTGAACTCTAAACATAAAATTTATTTATGGTTCATATACACCCTATACACATAGCCTAAAGATAATTTTATACAGTGTTCTTAACTATTTTGTGCATTAAACAAAAATTTGCGAACATTGAAGCATAAGGAAAAAGTGGCAGTATCTCATCAGTGCTCAAAAGTTTTAAATTAGAACAATTTTGATTTTGGACTTTTTGATCAGAGATGCTCCTTCCAGGAAAGATGCTAACACAGCTATCTTTTCTTTTCCCTTACTAGATGCAGAGGTCCTAGAACCTGACCTGCAAATTTAGGTACCAGAAGAATAGAAAGAAACTATAATCATATCTTTAAATTTCTATGTTATAGTTTCAAAGGGCCTAATGAGTTTCACCTTCATCTCATCTGGTAAAATCATGAAATATAATGAATGCAGCCATATTGCATAGTGATTGACATAGCCCACTATGGAAATTTAAGGAACCCTACCATAATGTAGCCCTACTGGATTATGCAGTATCATTTGACCTAAAGAGGTAGGAGGTAGGAGGGAGGTAGGTAGGTTGACTTCCTAACTGGGCACCCCACCTCTATCCTGGGGTATCCAGGTGAACATTTGCAGGACAATCCCTGAGCGTTCTTTGAATCCATGAAAGATGAAGGAGGCTCCTGGACAGGCTGAACTAGGCCTATGCATTGGAAAGTCAACAGATGGGAGGGATTAAATCTTTGAATATGCACTTAGATGTGGAAACCTGGTTTTACTTCCCCTGTGTGAGTAGAACTAGCTTCTCCCTCCCCTTTCATTTAAATACACCAACCCCTACCACTTACCCAGTCTCTTTCTCTATCCAGTCTTCTTGAGAACTTCGGATTCCTTCAACCCTATCTTTTGGATATGCACCTTTGTAGAAATCAATAAAAGCCTTCTGAAGAGACTACTTCTCAGTTTACTTAGGCTAATTTTATGTAAGCCTTCTCCAGGCACTTTCAACTTTTTTAAACACGTGTATTTATATGTTTGTTTTTCCCAACTGGCTTCCCAACCAGGTTGGGAATCCCTGCAAAAACCCCAACAAAGGCTGAGCTCAACCATTTAAGCAACCAATCATGACTAACTACATAATGGAATTCCAACAAAATTTCTGAATACCAAGGCTAAGGTGCATTTCCCTGGTTGGTGATTCCTCAGGCATGTTGTCATAGATAAATGTTGGAAGAGTAACACATCTGCACCCCACAAGAAGAGTACAGTAGACATTCTGATTTCAGTAGTTCTCCTGAGCTTTGCCTGAACTCTTTTTTCCTTAGCTGATTTTAATCTATGTCTTTTACATACAATAAATTATAACTGTGAGTATAATAGTACACAGTGAATTCTATGAGTTATTACAGCAAATTATGAAACCTGAGAGTAACTGGACCCAATTTGTTCTCCTTCTCTCAAAATCACTGAGAGAGAGAGAGAGAAAGAGAAAGTGTGTGATTTGGGACATGTGCCTTCTAACTTTATAGTTTGCTTAACCTAATCTGAAAGTACCATTAAAGAATGTTCTGGAGTTAGTTGGAAAAAGTTATTAAAAAGTAGGAAACAAGCTATACTATCTAAGAAAATACACATATATCTTCTACCAAGTATAATAAAGAAATGTATAAAAAATTGCCAAAGTTGTGCCCACAAAAGCATTCCTACTTTTACTAAAAAGGATGTTAGTGGATATCATTAGAAATAATACCTAGTCATTATTTGATAGTGAACACAGAACAGCACGGCTAAAAATCAATGGGGGTTGATAGTCTGTGAAACATAGTCACAGTATTCAATTCAAGAGAATGTAGTGGGCCGAAGTCAGGAGTATTATGTACAAATCACATATGATTAGTTTTACTGCCTTGGCTAGAGGCTGCTTGTGTCATGCACTATTTAAAACCCAAATTTATCCCTGTATATCTTAAAGTTGTCATTATCTGAGGTCTTTAAGTGAAACAGTATTGAATCAAAAGAAAAAAATAAGAAGAATTATTAGTATATTTAACATTTATTAATAATTAACATAGTAGGGTTAGTCAAAAAGCTAACCTAAGAAATTTCGTGTATTTTAAAAGGAAAAGTTAAGAAAATTATAAGAAACTTAACTATTGGTTATTTTAGTAGAGACATATATAAAAATATAATATAATTAAAGTAAGAAAAATTACATAAACAAATTAAAGATATAACAGTGATGAATCTTTTTTCATTACCTTAATTCAAATCATAAGCTTTCATGTTAGAGAACTAGAATTCACAACCTTAAATTTTCTCACGAACTTAGAGTTTATTTATCCTCATGTGATAAACAATTGTTTTCTTTATATAAAGGAAAGGACAAATATTTTAATATGCTTTTATATTTTACAGGCCCATTTTTCTATTTTTTCTAAACATTAGTAAAAGGGAGATCATATTGTCTATCAACTTAAACTTAATTTTATATTTAAGTTAGCTGAGACCTTGAAATATCAGAGCAATTGGTGCCCTTGACTCAATTACTAAACAATTTTTTCTTTGTTTCTTTTTTTTTATTTCCCCAGACATACTGAAAACTACAGCACTCTCCCCAAATTGTTCTTCAGTCTTGTCAGCAAAATAATCTTTTCCATTTAATCATTTTTTCCCTAAAAGCTCTTTAACTTTTCAGATCTAATAAATTAGAATTGGATTTTAAAAATACAATCTGTCAGTTGAAATTATCAAATTAAAATAATAAAGATACTTCTAAATTTGATTCATTTTGACTTCAGGAAAATAGAGATAAAAGAGGGAAAAGAAAAAAAAAAGCTTGAAAATAAATTTGGCTCTTGAAGTCACAATTTTCCTGCCAAATTGAGAGAAACTTGCTTGACATCAAGTTCAGATCAAACTCTAAACTTGATTTCATCCACATTGATTTCATTTTAACCTAAAGGTTTAGCTGAGGTACACTTGGTAGAGACTTTCAGATTAATGACATTTAGCCCAATGTACTGTATGGGAATATCAATGTAGAAACTCTCACACATTCATTTAATAAATGCACTAAAATAAAAATGATTCCTTTGTACAGAATAAAATTCAATGAGCTGAGGGTCTATTCTTCATTACTATTGTCCATTCTAATACTAACTTCTAAAATATAAAATTGGCTTTGTCTCTTGAGCCACAGGCTCCTGAAATGCACATGTGTAAACACACACACACACAGAAAAATAACATATAGATACCTCTAAGTTCAAAAATGAAGAACCTAAGCAGCTTAAGAAGTAATATTCTTTGTTCCCTATTGGCTGTCATCATTCTTTATCAGCGATCTGAGTAACAAATTAGTTACTATGGGTTCTGATGCACCCCAAAATGTGGAACTGAAAGTATCCCTTACTAGTGGTAAAAGAAAAGCTTACAAAGTAGGCTTAGACTTAGAACTCAAGGAGACAATTAATTAATACATATTAAAAACTCCTGTCACAAATATAGCTTAGATATTGAGACTTTCTTTCGTGATGTGTAGTTGTTAAAAGTATTAAAAAGGACCTAGCACAAAATAATTGGGCCAAGGCAGTATTTTCTTATCTGTGTTTTGAAGACATAGATCACCTAGGAATATTTGTTAAGGTCCAGCATACACATTCCTTTTTCTGAAGATTCTTTTTCAGGGATACTTAGTCAAGGGCTTGGGTTAGAATTCATATTAATCCTTCTAGATGATGCCTCTAATAAAGGAGTTTGGAAAACTAAGAAATAGGGATTCCACAAGTTTGGAAGTAGTCTCACAAACTCAAATTACCTTCTGGTTCTTAAAATTATTAGGCTATGGAGTTAGTCTGGTTTTGAATCACAAACATTGCTCACTTGCCACATATTTGAACTTTGAGCTAGTACATAGATATATGGGTCAAACTTTAAAAATAATGCCTGATACATAGAAAGTCCTCAAATGCTAACACATTATAAATCAGATATACAGCCAATGCGAACTCATAGCACCGCATGCAACCCCTACAGCTAAATTATTTTAACTAACCTCTAAGATACTGCCTAGTAATTTATGATCTAATGCTAATTTTTCATCTACTGTGAAGCTCATTTTCATCTAAAAAATGTTAAAATGTGAAAAAGGAAAAGCATACCTATAATCAATGAAATAATTTCAAAAACTCAGAAAGTAGTATAAAAATGTAAAGTAGGGTGCCTAAGAGATACTTGGGAGAGGAATTATATTTAAGTCTATTCTTCCTTAAAAAACAACAGAAGTGAATACTTTAGCAGAAAAAGAAGTAACCAGAATGTAGTGGTGGTAAACACAGAAATTACAAATACTCTTGAATAAATTAATACCCATAAACAATTTGTATTTTAAGAATATCCAAGAAAACTGAATTCAATAACACATTGAAAGAATTGTTCCCCAGGATCAAATGGGATTTATCCCTCACATATGAAGATGTCTCAACATATGCAAATCAATAAATGTGATGTATCATATTAACAGAATGAAAGATTAAAATTATACAATCTTCTCAAAGATACAAATAAAACAACACACATTTGACAAAATTCAACATTCTTTCCTGAAAAAGCGCTCATCAAATTAGATATAAAAGAAATGAACCTCAACGTAATAAAGGCCATATATGACAAGTTCACATCAAGTTGATATCATACTCAATGAGAAAATTTGAAATTGTATCCCTAAGATCAGGAACAATACAAGGATGCCCACAAATGACACTTTAGTTCAACATAGTACTGGACGTCCTAGCCAGAGCAATCAGGCAAGAAAAAATTAAAAACATCCAAATATAAAAGGAAAGAGTTAAATTTCCCCTGTAGATAACATGATCTTATAAGTCAAAATCCCTAAAGAATCCACAGAAAACTGTTAGAATTATTAAATTAACTTAGTAAAATTGCAGGATAAAAAGTAGCATACACAAAAGTCAGCAGTGTTCAGATAACTAACAACAAACTATGTAAAAAAGAAATTAAGAAAACAGTTTCATTTATAATACCATCAAAAGGAATAGAATGATTAGGAATACATTTAATGTAGTGGGGGAAATGCTTTCACACTGAAAACTACAAATTATTGATGAAAGAAAGCAAGGACATGAATTAACGGAAAAATATTTCATGGTCATGGATTAGAAGGCTTAATAATTTTCAAAAGTCCATACTAATCAAAGCAATAGACATACTGTCTCAATGTAATCCCTATCTAAATATCAATGACTTTTATGACAGAAAAAGAAAAGGCAATCCTAAAATTTGTTTGGAATAGCAAAGAACCCCAAAGATAAAGAATAATCTTGTGAAAGAACAAAGATAAAGGCATCACAATTCATGATTTTAAAATATTGTAAAGCTATAGTAATCAAAACAGTATAGTACTGACATGAAAACAGTATAAAGACCAAAGAAACAGAATAGATCACTCAAATACTATGTATATAATCCCACACATGTGAGGTCAACTGATCTACAATAGAGATGCCAAGAATTCACAGTGAGAAAGGATAACCTCTTCAACAAATGGGGGTGGGAATACTCAATATCCACGTGCAAAAGAATGAAATGAAATTTTATGCTTATCTTATATCACATAATAAATTCACCTCAAAATGTATTACAGACGTAAACATAAGGCCTGATATTCAATTAATATCAAGTGCTAGTTATGCAAGATTAATAAGATCTAGGGAATGTTGTAAATACTGTTTTTATATGCAATGGTACTTATATCTATAATGCTCTGTACAATTATATATGTAATACTTCACGTGCTTATATAATACTGTACACTTATAAATTTGTTACAGGAGTAAATATGTTATCTGTTTTAGCACAATAAAAAAATTCCTTTTAGAAGAAAAAAGATGAAGTAATATATGGAAGCGTGAAGAGGAATTCACAGAAGAAGAAAAATGAGGTAATTTAACATATGGAAATTGCCTCAGCTTTTGTGGTAATAATGAAAATGCAACTGAAATCAAAATCACTTCTCTTTCAGTCTACAAAAATAAAACAGCCTCACAGTGAAAAATGTTGGCAAGGATGTAGAGAAACATAGAAGACTATGCCATACTTATTGGAATCTACACAGTCATGACCATTTTGGTACACTCACAAAATACAACTGAGGTTGTATTTACAATACAGAGGTTGAAAATACAACTTCTCTGGTAGGTAATTACCTAGGAATATTGTTACATAGTGAATAAGAAAATGCATTCAAGAATAGACATGGCAGAACTGTTTATAAGTGTGAAAAATATGAATATACATCAATGGAAATGGAATAATAAATCAAGGTACATATTGTGTAGTTTATAGAATACTATACACTGTGAAAAATAAATGACAGGTCTAAGTATCATAATGCAATAGTATTATCTGTATCATGGGCTAAGAAAAAAAGTTAACTGCAACAGGATACTAGAGCATATACATATGTGTAGAGGTCTAAAGAGATGCATGGCCCTCATAAACATCAAGTCCAGGTTGGTGAGTATGTTTTCCTTTGGGGTTAAAGGAAAAGAATGTAATTAGGGTCGGGTACTGGGGAGTTACTACTCCATTGGCAAAGTTTAAGTTGTGCAAATGTTTATTATATTTTGTGCCTTTTTTCATATATCTGAAAAAATTAAAAAATTAGATAAAATTTGGGAAAAAATACAGTATTTCCCAGAGCTACTTAACATCTGGAATTCACGTGTGTTTGTACATGGATATTGTAATGCTGTAATTACAAAGTTATTAAAATTTAAGTAATTCCTTGGAAAATGAGAGAATAAAACTGGAGCTTTTCCAACATTTAGTTCTGAGCCTTAAATAAATTATCTTTTGTTTTTAAACAAAAACTATGTATATGACAGTCAAAATATACATAGAATATAAACACACATACATATGCATACTTTATAAATGTGAAATATACACCTATATACACATATATACATATACACACACACAAATACACACAAACAAGATCACTGAAAAGCAATGAAAATCACAGGGAAAAGTTAAAGGAGGGGTTATTTTACAATCATACAAAATCTTGCAAAGCAACAGGTAAGAATTGGAAATCTGAGGCTGTCCACAGAAATGGAGACTGAAACTTACAGCTTTCCTGGCTCCTGGTGTGAGACCTGTACCTTAGAAGAGTAAAGAGCTGAAAATTTAAAGTGGAACTCCTCTCAGTGAGAGATTCCCAGGAGGAGAAGACCCAAACCAGAATATAAGTCCCATGTAAATATTACTATACTTTATGTTTATCAAGGCAAGTATAGCCATATTGTCCTTCATCAATAGTACTTTGGCTTTTTTGGCCTTGTGTTCCTGTATGTATATTAATTTCCCAATCAATTTATCAAGATTCATAAAATATTGCATTCAATTTACACATTGGAGAGCATTAAAATAAACATTGATACAGGTTGTATCAGAGCATGTGTTTACAAAGAATATACTAGAAATACAATATCTTAGAATATATTTTATTTTATTTTTTTTCTATTCTTTTTTATTAAATAATGGTTGTGTATATAAATGCAATCAGGGGATAGAATGTGCAGGTTTTATATACAGTTTGAAATATTTTCATCAAACTGGTTGACATAGCTTTCATGGCATTTTCTTAGTTATTGTATACAGACATTTCTATTCTACATTTAGTAAGTTTCACCTGTACCCTTCTAAGATGTACATAAGTGTGGACCCTCCAATTACTCGCCTCTGCCCATTCTCCCCCATCCTCTTCCCTCCATTGCCCCTTTCCCCATATTCTTGCGCTGTAATTGTGTTATAGCTTTCATGTGAGAGCTATAAATTAGTTTCATAGTAGGGCTGAGTACACTGGATACATTTTCTTCCATTCTTGGGATACTTTTCTAAGAACAATATTTTCCAGCTCGATCCAAGTAAGCATGACGGAGGTAAAGTCTCCATCGTTTTTTAAGGCTGCATAATATTCCATGGCGTACATATACCACAATTTATAAATCCATTTGAGGGTCAATGGACACTTGGGCTGTTAACTCTTTTTTTTTTTTTAATTAAACCATAGCTGCATACATTAGTGCAATCAAGGGGTACAATGTGCTAGTTTCATATACAATCTGAAATGCTTTCATCAAACTGTTTAACATAGCCTTAATGGCATTTTCTTAGTTATTGTATGAAGACATTTGTATTCTGCATTTAGTAAGTTTCACCTGTACCCTTCTAAGATGCACCATAGGTGTGGCCCCACCAATTACCCTCCCTCCACCCCAACCTCCCCCCTCCCCTCCCTTCCC
>CAUYRH010021455.1:0-25707 GCA_963574655.1 Perodicticus potto | reverse complement strand
GAGGAGATGGGGAAAGACCGGGAGAGGAACAGAGAGATCTTTTCTCTCCCCACTTGAATTCTCTCCCTCTACCAGGAGCTTTAGTGTTTTCTGTATTCTTTTCTGTAAATAAATTCTGTCTTACCACTGAGGGGTGGGGGTAGGGGAAATAATGTAATGAAGAACAATAAAATACATGTATTTAAAAAAATAAATAAATAAATAAAATAAAAATAAAAATGTTCTAGACCATAATGGTGATTTCACTGCCTCCCAGTGTATCCAGATCTCTCTTAACTTGTTCAGAAAGTTTCCCTGATTCTCCAAGTCTGTGTTAGCTTGCTTCCTTAAAAAAAGAAAAAAAGTTTTTTGTGGATATTTTATTTTTCCCCAATTAGATTATGATCTCTTTGAAAATAGTAGACCTTACTTATTGTGTTTTTGTTATTTGTATTTTGCAGGTTTGGGATGATTATAGTTAAACAGACTTAGTGAGATTCTTAAATAAAAGATCCTGCTGGTGTGTTAATGCAGTGGAGACTGACTTGTTCAGAGATGGTTTTAACTTTTGAAATGTTTTTTTCCTCTGTGAATTTAGCAAGTTCAGTTGAAGCCAATAGATTGGCAGTTACTTTTATTCTATAACTTTGACCTTTTTGAAAAATTGGTCTTCTATTTAAAAATCATTGCTTCCAAAAAGATTTAGAAGTTTCTCAAATTGTTTGCGGAAGTTATGAATTTGAATGTGACTCCAAGAAACTGATCAAAATATGAATCTGTCCTCTGGGAAACAGCAAACCAATGATTCTTACCTCCATGCGCACCAGATAAATGTATTTGAAAGTCGATATAGACTTCCTTTTACGATATTGGAAGAATGGTCTCGAGTATTTCAATGAAGAGGAGAAAATATCCAGTAATTTGAACATAACCATTTTATTGTTCAAGAAGGACTTACGTCAGATCTGAAGAAGTTCTGGAGGACAACTGAAAGGCTGTTATGTAAAATATACCAAAAAGATTTCATTTTCAATTTGGAGAATATATGCATAAATAAGCTGTAATAAAAGTCTTTACTTCACGTTTGAGGATTTTTTTGTGTGTGTGGTGTAGTTGGGATAAAAACAGAAGTCTCCTGTGCACTCGTGCCAAAATCAAGGTGGCATTAAAAAGTTGCTTTTGGGCTCGGCGCCTGTGGCTCAACGGGCTAAGGCGCTAGCCACGTACACCTGAGTTGGCGGGTTTGAATCCAGCCCGGCCTGCCAAACAATAATGAGGACTGCAACCAAAAAAAATGGCCGGGCGTTGTGGCGGACGCCTGTAGTCCCAGCTACTTGGGAGGCGGAGGCAGGAGACTCGCTTGAGCCCAGGAATTGGAGGTTGCTGTGAGCTGTGATGCCACGACACTCTATCCAGGGTGACAGCTTGAGGCTCCATCTCAAAAAAAACAAAAACAAAAACAAAAACAAACAAAAAGAATATTGAATGTAGTTTCAGATTACTCTGTGGCTGGTAACAGAGTCATCAATCATATTTCTGTTTTCCTAGTAGTTTCTTATAAATATGTAACATACATATTTAGACATTAAAAATGTACATCTGAAGTTACCTATGTTATATCCTGAATAAGACAAGAACCTTAGCATGTTACCTATCATATTTTCTATTTTCCTCATCATTAATGTCTTTGTGTGTGTGTATGTGTGAGACAGTCTCCCTATGCCGCCCTATGTAGAGTGCCATGGTGTCCCAGCTCACAGCAACCTCAACTCTTGGGCTCAAGCGATTCTCTTGACTCAGCCTGCCAAGTAGCTAAGCTTGCTACACGCCCAGCTATTTTTCGAGACAGGGTCTCGCTCTTACTCAGGCTGGTCCTGAACCTGTGAGCTCAGGTAATCCACCTGCCTCAGCCTTCCAGAGTGCTAGGATTACAAGCATGAACCACTGCACCTGGCCCTAACAGTACTTTTTTTTAGAGACAGAGTCTCACTTTATTGCCCTTGGTAGAGTGCCGTGGTGTCACAGCTCACAGCAACCTCCAACTCCTGAGCTTAGGTGATTCTCTTGGCTCACCTTCCCAAGTAGCTGGGACTACAGGCACCAGCCACAATACCCGGCTATTTTTAGAGGTACCGGAGGTGGCAGGTTCAAACCCCGCCCCAGCCAAAAACTGCAAAGAAAAAGAAAAACAAGAGAGAGAACTCTCAAAACTTGGTAACAACAACAGTCCCAAATTTTAAATATGGGAAATGTAATAATCGTGGGTGAGCATGGTGGCTCATAACCGTAATCCCAGCACTCTGGGAGGCTGAGGCAGGTGGATTGCCTGATCTCAAGAGTTCAAGACCAGCCTGAGCAAGAGCAAGAGCAAGACCACATCTCTACTAAAAATAGAAAAACTAGCTGGGTGTTGTGGCAGGTGCCTGTAGTCCTAGCTACTTGGGAGGCTGAGGCAAGAGGATCACTTGGGCCCAGGAGTTTGAGGTTGTTGTGAGCTGTGATGCCTCGGCACTCTACCCAGAGCGATCGAGTGACACTCTGTGTCCAAAAAAAAAAAAAAAAAAAAAAGTAATAATGGCAAATAAGCTCATAAAGTTCACGCAACATCATGAGTCATTAGGGAAATGTAAATTCAAACTTTGTGCTGTAATAGGCTGGTTCATTCCCCTGGAACAGGTTCACATCCTAATCCCGAGACCTGTGAATATCAGTTTATGTGGCAGAAAAGACTCTGCAGAGGTGACAGTTAAGGGTCTTGAAATGGGGAGTGGATATGGGAATGGATTAGATTTGGAGACATCAGCATAAACTCCTGTGTAGCTTACTGTAGGCACTCATCACTGCGTGGAAATACTTATAGATAATGTGTATGTATCAAGTAGATGCATTGGCTTGCTCTATCAGTTGAGAAATTCTAAGAGCAAAGAAGATCCAGTAGCAATGAGGGAACCTGGAGCACATGTCTTGTACTATTCTCCAATAAGCAGAGCCACAGTTCCCGGGAGAAATAAGTTCTAAAACTGAGACAGGAAATATTTTGTACAAGGTGAGCCTGGAGCAACTGGCAATGCTGTTAATCAGGTTGGCACGTACATCACACGATCAAAGAAATGGCAGATAATCCCCGCCCCCCAGGGCGGAGGTTTTAGTAGTGTAATGAGCTGGAGGTAGGGTTAGGGCATCTTCTTGGTCTTGTGTGCTTGTGGGTGTATGTGTATATATATTCTGCCACCCCCCACCCCCCGGAGACCTCAGGCTAACACAGTAGGTGAATCATACCGTCTCCAGATGATGGAAGCTGTGGGTTTTGCAAACCACCCATTATGCTTCTTTTTTCCTTGCTTTCACTGGTGCCCCGTGGAGGGAGTAATAATTGGAATTACCATCTTGTTCTGATTTTAAAGGAAATAAATTCCTCAAATACCTCATCACTGAGTGCAGTATTTTCTGTAAGCTTTTTAGTAGACAACTTTATCAGTTGAAAGAAGATCCTTAGATTGCAAAACTCAAAATCATGAATGAATATTGGATGTTATCAAATGTGTTTTCTGCATCCATTAGGTAATCATGTTTTTTCCTTTAATCTGTTAATGCAGTGAATTACATTAATAGACATCCTAAATCGTTAATCTGCTAAAGTCCATTTCTGGGACAAACCAGACTCGGTTATGACATTTTGTGGATTTCAGCTTACAAATGTTGGACTCGTGGTCTTGTATCTGTGCTTCTTAGTTCTGTCTGTAAATTTTATTTCTTGTATGGACTAGGAAGAGCCGCACACAAGGAAAACATCATCACGTTTCTGTTTTTCTATTTGGAAATTTTCTGTGAAGAAATATATTTTGTTGCCGCACACGTCTCTGTCTTGCAGCTTAGTTTGTGGTGTCTGGGGGTTTCTTGGTTCACGTCGGATTCCCCAGCACCTTAGTGTTTCTGCTCTTCTCAGAGTAAGAGCATCTGAACACAGGGAAACCAGCAAGCTCAGAGCAGAGCAACTGGGAAGAGAGGCATCGCCTGGCGCTACTTCTGTTCCCATGGTCTCTCTCAGATCAGCGGCCACCTGCTCCCTGCGTGGTCCTCACAGCTCAGTCCTTTTCTCCAAGGTGCTTTCATCTTTCTTAGAAGATGCAGTTCTTGTTTTACTCTAGCATGAATGCGTAGATACATGCATGTATTTGACATTTTCCCATGCCCCTTTAACTTTGCTGTTATCTTTTGTTAGAATCCCTCTTTCCTTCCTTCCTTCCTCTCCTTCCTTCCCTCCTTCCCTCCCTCCTTCCCCCTTCCCCCTTCCCCCTTCCCTTCCCTTCCTTCTTTCCTCCCTCCCTCCCTCCCTCTCTCTCTCCCACTCTCCCTCCCTCCCTGCCCGGAGGCTGCAGGGGCTGGTATTTGCTCTCTGTCAGAGCAGCCTCCGGGGCTAACCCTTCCTTCTTTCCCTTCCCTTCCCCTTCCCTCCCCCTTCCTTCCTTCATTTCCCTTCCCTTCCCTCCCCCTTCCTTCCTCCCTTCCCTTCCCTTCCCTTCCCCTTCCTTCCTTCCCTTCCCTTCCCCTTCCTTCCTTCCTTCCTTCCTTCCTTCCTTCCTTCCTTCCTTCCTTCCTTCCTTCCTGCCTTCCTGCCCTCCTGCCTTCCTTTCCCTTCCCTTCCCTTTCCCCTTCCCTTTCCCTCCCTCCTTCCTTCCTAACCAAAAGCAATCAAAACTAAGTAAATAAAAGGGAAACAAAAAAGAATAAGCCACCACAGCTAATTGTCCACCACAAGAAAAGCAAGGATAAGGGCCTACCCTTGTTTCTGACAGCTGGTGCCATAACCGCTTGAATTGGCTCCAATGTACCATTCACTGTCTTCCCTTCACTCCCTCTTGGTTGCAGAGACCATGAGGTGGCCCCCGGATCCTGATACGACACTTAAATGGTTCCAACTCCAAACCTGAACCACATCCTTGAAAATACCCATGGATGTGGGTACTAAGTTTGGCTCACCCTTTAGACACCCTTTTTTTGTGTCTTCCCTAGAGGTGTTGATTTCTCAGATACAATTTCCTAAACTGCAGACTGGGATAAACTGTGCGGTGGAGGACCAGCGGGGGGATGGGGTGGGCTGCTGTAACTTTTTGATGAGAATCACACAGGAAGGCAGCGTGTGGGCAACTGACCTTTCAAATACAAATTACATAATCACAAGATCATAATCTTTCAGATAATTCAGGGCCAAAACCTTTCTGAAATCTGAAAATACGAATGTCGATTTACAGTCTTCGATGCTGGAGTCTCAAGATCACTAAACTAACTCTCACTATCATTTTGTGTTATGTAGCCCGGTGTCAGCGACTTGGACAGAGTTCTTTTTATTCATAAATCTTTCATGTCTGAGCTTTCCTTCAGCCTCGATAAGACAGAACCTTTCTCCCGGGGGAGGAGAAGGAGGTATGAATACAATAATGTGTTGGCCCTTTTTTTTTGTTTTTTTTTTTTTTCTTCCATTTTGTGTTTCTCCTCTAAAGCAGAGGCAACTGTCAATAATGGATACGATCTCAGCCTTGGAGAGAGAAACTCAGGAATAAACGGTGCATTTGCCAGATATCATTTGCCTGTCCAGGAGTAAATTATTTATCTTCTATAAGCTTCCATTTTCTTATCTATAGAAAGGCGTTGTTTTTGGCAGATTGATGTTGGGATGAAAGGTGTTTTCAGTGTCAATGTGCCGGGGACTTGGCTCGAAGCTCTTTGTACTCAGAGGCGGTGTCTTCTCATTCTGGTTTAACTTCAGCACCTAGTCCTTCCAGAAGTTCTTTTCTCAATGGGTGTGTAATTAAACATGCCACGATTATCACAGTATTTTATGTGGATATATACATGTGTACATATTCGGTGTTTATCTTCCTAAAACCCTTGGGGTTTCCAGAGTGTCTTTTGTTGTTAGTTAATATGTAAGGATCCTTCTGACTTTACTTGATTTTATGTTAATAAGGCGACTTTTGAGGCGGGTGAGGTGGGCTGGGGATAGACAGCTTCAGAATGGGAGCTGGTTGCCAAGGAACAGAGCACATGTTTGTAGGGTTGGAACTTCAGCCCTCCTTCCAAATGGGAAAGGACGGGCGCTGGAGATTAAATCACTTGCCAGCAGTTAATGATTTAATCAGCTGTGCTGGGTTGGTGGACCCAGCACACGGTGGTGCTGGGAGGGTGGGTGCATGCGGAGGGCGTGGGACCTCCACCCTCATACCTTGTCCTCTGGCTCCCTTCCATGTGGCTGCTCCTGAGTTGTATCCTTCCTCATAACCCAGGAATGGTGACAGTGCACCTCTCTGTATCCCAGGAGTCATTCTAGGGGGTGATCTAACCTGTGGAGTGGCCGTGGTAATCCCTGACTTTGGGACGGCGCCTGTGGCTCAAAGGAGTAGGTCGCCGGCCCCATATACCCATATACCCGAGGTGGCTGGTTCAAACCCAGTCCCGGCCAAAAACCGCCAAAAAAAAAAAAAAAAAAAATCCCTGAGTTTGTAGTCATCTGGGCAGAAGTGTGGGTAGCTGGGCGGTCCCATTTGTAGTTGACACGTGATGTGGGGGCAGTTTTGTAAAACTGAAGCCTTAAACTGTGGGATCTACACTAACTCTGGGTAGTGCAGAATTGAACTGAGTTGTTGAACAGCCACTTGGCGTAGGAGAGTTGGAGAACCAGTTGCTGTTAAGAAAAAAAATAACACACACACACACACACACACACACACACGAAATTTGAATTTTCCCAAAGACCAATGAGGATCGTCATTGTGGTTCAAAGAATTTCAAGGTAAATATGTATCACTGAGTAGAACTGACTCTGAACTTCAAAAGCCTTTCCTTTTTGTTATCAGCTAAAGGCTGTTTTTGGTTAACAGAGGAAGGTAAAGGCCACATCTTGTTTTTGTTTTCCACAAAAGTTTCAGATGTATCTATTAGAAGTACATCGACTATTACATCAAGGATTTTGATTGGCATCTAAAAATGCAAGGTGGATCTAATCTACCAAGAAAGTAAGCATGGTGGGCTCAGGACCCCTCAGCCACTGTGTGTGCAAACACTCAGCCATTGACACAATCTTGGCACCTTGAAGTAAGACTTTTGGAGGACAAACAATATCTAATGCAACAAAGGAGAAGCAGAAAACACACAGGAAAGAGAAGTAAGGAGTGTGAAGTTAAAGGAGAAAGAAAAGGGCTAGTTGAGAAGAAGGAAAGAACATGCATTTTTAAAGCACCAAGGGCACACTTTGTGTTTGCAGTCCGTGTCTCCCTTTACGCTCGGATGTAATTACGGCTGCTCTTTTGCATATGATTTAAAGTCACGGACAACAGCACCTGGGGCAGAGAAGGAATTTGAAACTCTCATACGCCTCCTCTGATCCATTACCAAAGCCTGTCTGCTCTGCTTTCCAGCTGTACTTTAAATCTCATAACTCTCTTCACTCTCACCCCCAGTCCAAGCCACCTTTGCTTCTTGCCTGTCCTCTCACGATCCTCTATGGGCCCTTTGGCTTCCACTCCTGACCCCTACACAGTGATTTCTGAACCTGTCAGTTCTCCTATGCGCAACCCCCAATGGGTTCCCATTGTTCTGAGACCAAATCCAAATCCTACTGTGGCCTACTAGCTTCCTGCAGGATCTGACTGCACTGTCCCGCTCTCCAGACCCATGGCCTGCCCTCCCAGCTGGCTCACGGCACATGAGCAACACAACATGGCATCCCTGCTGTTCCTGTGCTGGGGACTTGGCGTCCCACAGATCTGTGTGGAGCTTGCTCCCTTCTGCCACCCAGGCCTCTGAACACCCTCCGCCCCCATGACGTCACTCATTCTTCCTCATTCTGCTTTCTTCCCCCTTGACAGCACTAATGCAGCGTGACCTTAAATTGTACGTGTGCTTGTTTATACACCATGTCTCTTCCACTAGAACAGAAGCTTTGTGAGGGCAAGGTGTTATTGCCTCCCAGTTACATTCTCAGCACCTACAACAACACTTACACAAGTGATGCTCAATAAACACGTTGAACAAAGGTGTCTGATTCTAAAGTCAAGAAAAGAAAATGTTTAAGAAAATTAGAACTTATTTTTTAAAATGAAATCTTTAAAACTTTAAAAAAAATATGTAGGACCAGGTATAATCCTAGTACTCTGGGGGGCCAAGGAGGGTGGATTGTTTGAGCTCAGGAGTTTGAGATGAGCCTGAACAAAAGTGAAACCTTGTCTCTACTAAAAATAGAAAAATCAGGCAGGCATGGTGGCAGGTGCCTGTGGTCCCGGCTACTTGGGAGGCTGGGGCAAGAGGATCACTTGAGCCCAAGACTTTAAAGTTCCTGTAAGCTGTGATGCCATGGCACTCTATCCAGGGCAACAGAATTAGAATCTGTCTCAAAAAAAAAAATGTATAAAACAAACATTTTCCAGTAATCACTATGCCTTTGGCACATTTACAACAGCGTTATTTCTCACTTTACATACCCAGCAGTGTTTTGATGATAGCTGTCATGTTTTTGCACATTACCAATAAACCAACCCTATGTTTGGTGTTCATACTTAAATATATGAGGTTTTTGATGATTTAGTGAAAAATAAAGTAGGGAGTTTCTAAGGGTAAAGAAATAGATCAAGTCAAAATCATTAGAGTCTGATCCCAGCAGAAAGAGGCCTTAAAGTATAAACCTACCACAATGTAGACCTCAGAGATTTATTTCCTGATGTTTGCAACAAAGTCAAAAGTTCCCTATGTTGCAGACATTCTGTTAGGCTACCATATAATTATCCTGGTCTAATCTTTACTCACATAGATAAAACCACAATATCATCATCCATAGCATAGCTATTGCTAATTAATCCAACATTTTCTCCTTATGAAAATGTATCTTTATTTTGCATTAAAGCAACTATAGACCAAGAATCCACATAATAACTATATGACTTCATTGATTAAACCTCCTAAAGTCAAGATTGTGTAAGTAATTAAAAACTTTCTTCCTATAATAATTATGAATCTGTTTGTTAATGTTATAGCAGGGAAGTTTAAGGAAATCAGATTCTAAGTTTATGTGCCTTAATTACACATACGTGGTTATTAAGCAAGAGAGAGGATTTTGGAAAAGATGAATGCCATTGCCCTTTGCCATTCCCAAACTGTGCTTCTAAATATCTGGTAAAATAATGCATGTTGGCCAACAGTGCTGAGAGTATCGTTTGCCACAGGCACCAAAGCAAAGGAAGATTGCTGAGCCTCTGCAGAGCTGTCAGTCTTCAACATGATGTGTTAAAACTGGTTCATTCCTGTAAACTTTTCATTTGATTTTTTAAAAAATAAAACAAACACAACCCTTTGGATAATGTTAGAATTATGGTTTAATATTAATCTCTATTAAAGAGTTCAATGTTTGGCTTTTACGATCAGTTTTTAGCATTTTATATCTTGCCCCTTAATGTTTGACACAGGAGATCAAAAATAATTTATCACATTATTTTGAGATCAAAATCAAAAGAATGAAAAAAAAATGAAAAGAATGACTAAAGCACAACACAAGAACTGCCATCCGTTTGTAAAGGAGTTCAGAGATCCAGCCAGAAGGGCAGTGAAAAGAAAAAGAAAGTATATGTCTTAGTTTTCAGATTGATTTCATCGTTCACAACAACCCATATAGGAAGTCTTGACTTGTTTCTCATATGGAAAACTAAACTCAATTAAAAAAAATAGTTACTATTGGCATATGTGATTTCAGATTAGGAACAACAATGAGAATTTTGATTTGCAAGATTTAAGCTTGCTTGGAATTTTTGGAGAAGTGTATAAATTAATGTAAACATTGAGGATACATTTATTTTTGGTAACACTCAAAAAATGATCAATCACAGGTTATACTTTATTATGTTTCAACCAGGAGGTGCTGTACTTCATGAATTTTATTCCAATAATAGCACTCATCCTTCAGGGTTTCAAATTCCACTGGGGGCTAAGTCTACCTTCATTTCACCTTTTTAGAAATTCAAATATGAGGAAATCATTGTTACTGACTTAATACCAATAGGAAAAGAAGTGTAAAGAAATTGCACTAATAAAAAGGGGATTTTCCTTTAATCATTTTCTTTATGAAGATCTGTGAAGCTCATCCCTGGTGTAGGATGACAGCGATCACACCCCCTCGCGTGGCACAGGACTAAAGAAATCTACGGGCGACAATTTCTTTCCCAAGAAATAAAAGCTCCTCACTATGCAGTTACGGACACCGAGTGCTTTCCAGTACAGAGTGACGCAAAGGTGCTTAACGGTCCCCAGAGAAGGGGCATCACCCTCTGTGACAGCACTCATTTGCATACCCTCAGTTGGCCCCAGCAGGAGCTGTGCAGGCAGGGGTCTCCCAGGACAGAAATATAGACATTCTCAGGGAAAAGCAGTTCTTCATAAACTTTATAACCTCATTGCAAACGCCAGGTGTCAGTTTACAGCCTTCCAGATTGACGTCCTAAATCAGGAAAATGTCACACGCGTACAGTAACTGGCCTAATTTTTTCTGTAAATTGCTGCCTGTGGTTTTCAAAAACATAGTAAATTGCCGGCAATTGACAATGTGTCTTCCTGCATGGCTAAACTTCACTTCTGCTCAGTTAACAAATCAGTCTTCAATTATTCATGCCCATCGTCCAGTGTCTAGGCTCTTCTGACGGTCATTAATCTCAGAGACCAGTAGCCTGCCTGTTTGTACTGAACCGAGGTGCATCCCGTGCTCTCGGCATGCAAGATTAATAATACACAGGAAATAATCACTACGCTCCCTGCCTCAGTACTTCAGTTAATGGTGAGCACAGCCCACTACACAATCAGTATTTCTGATGTCCTATGCTGCCCTCAAGCAGGACAGAATGTTTTCTCTGATTAATACTTAAAATACCTTAATACAATAATATTTTAAATATAAGGAGGAAGTGTTTTCTTCACTTAATTCTATAATTACAGGATAAGAATAAATGATGGATTACATCAACAAACTAAAACTTCTGATGACCCATTTAGAAATGATGCCATCAAACTGTCACACATTGTTCTGGAAACAGGGTCAAATAAACTCCCCAGACAGTTCAACTAAATTGAATTTCTGTTGCTGAAATAAGTGTCGGGGTATAGTGCTTGTTCTGAAAGGACTTTTAACTTTTACATCATTTTTCTTTCGGTGGCACGCTTTCTTAAGGGGATTTTGCAGAAAGGATATTTCCCCTTTCTTGAAATAACTTTTTGGATATGGATTGACTCCAAGATAAATAGTACAGGTGTGTGGTGAAATAGTCTGCTAGTTGAGGAGACCATTTGTCTATTTATCCTCAGGAAAATTAACTCCAGACAACTTCAAAAGGGCCCCAAGTAGACTGACATATTTTCCTAACTGCCTGAACAAGTCTTTCCAGGCCACCGCTTGTCATGGTCCGTAACTTCACAGCTCTCTCGTTAAGAGCGTGTGGCTATAAGATCGCCTCCCAAGGGTTATGGCCTTAGTCCTGATCTGTGTAATCTCACGGAGTTCTCTCTCCAATGCGTGCTTTCCAAAACAGAGTCTGAGAAAAGGGCGTGGGAGGGAAATGGATGGATCAACATGAATCCTTTATAAGGAATTTCAAAAAGTGGCAACTCAAGGCACTTTTCTCACTGACAGCAGGTCAATTCCAGCATCTTCTGAGGGTCAGCATGTTATCGCAATGCCGCTCCCTACTGAGAGCATTTACTTCTAATCTCATCTTCTTTACAAAGATGAGGTTTCCTACTCTAAAATATTGTGGTTCTTTTCCCTTTCATCATTGTAATACTCATGTTATGCTTATAGTTTAGTTAATGTCTGTCTTTATAGTAGATTCATCCCTCAATATCCACAGAGCATTGTTTCCAGACCCCTTGCAGACACCATAACAGGGCTGCAGAAGCCCCTGATAGGAAATAGAATAGTATTTGCATTTAACCTATGCACATAGGCTATGGGGAAAGCCTGCAAGAGCCATGCTACAAGTAGCCTCTAGAAGCTGGAGAAGGCCGGGGAGAGATTCTTCTCTAGACCTTCCAGAAAGGAATACAGCTGGGCTGAGCTGACATCTCGATTTTAGCCGTCTGAAGCCTGCATCAGGCTTCTGACCTACAGAGGAAAAGTAAATTTGTATTAAGTCACTAAGTTTACACCTGCTCCTAATCCGTTAAGTCTTAAGCAGCCTTTTCAGAAGTCCCTCTCAGTCCTTCTGAGTGTATCTTAGTGGCCAGCACTTACTCAGAGGAGCACGCCAACTGACATGGAGGCACAAAAATATAGCTTTCGAGCCCTGTCATCCCAGATAAAGGCAGGATTCTCCCAGACTCTCGAGCAGACAAAGGGCGAAGAAATAAAGAAGACACATCTCTTGGGGATGGGACACAATTATAAGAGGGACTTTATCTAACAAAAGCAATCAGTGTAACCTGGTTCTTTGTACTCTCAATGAATCCCTAAGAATTAAAGAAAAAAAAAAAAGGAAGACAACTGGAAACTTCTGTCACTGTTTGTTTAATGAATGGATAATGGGGTGGGTGTAGTTGAACATGTAGAAAATTAGGAAAGTGATATGATTTTTACAGAAAGCTGTCTTTCCCCTGGATATTCTTCCTTTTTCTTCTAAGTTCACCAAATTTCATTAAAAGTTTGTTCTTCCCCCAACTAGGGTAATCTTAGAGATGTATGGGTTTTTAAATTTAGGAAATTAAGAAAATTAAGAACCACTGATATTTGGATTCCATAAGAAAGTTCTCAGATGCCTCGAGTCAAAGTGGTTTCAACAGAATAATATAGAATTATTTTATTAATCCCTTAATTTGTTTTTCTTGTCTCATTTGTTATGTGGTTGTGAGATGTTGCATCTGGTTTCTATGCAGGATGAAAGTTTCCAGATTAAAAACCATCCTTTCAGGAAGTATAAACAGAGAGATGCTTCAATGTGCAGACTGTAATGTGCAAAGGCTCTGACAATTACTACACACGTAACTTGTTCCTGTACTTCTGTTATTCCTGCGTCAGAAAACACGAAGAGGTGAATCAGTGCTGAGGGCTTCCAAAGGGCAGCGGACATTACCATATTTTGCTGTGTATATTATACACCCTTTGGCCCAAATTTTCGAGGGAAAAAGAAGGATGTCCTTTATACATAGGTAGTACTAATTCTGTATCTGTATGAATTTTTTAATTTGTTTATTTATGCTTATGTGTTAAAGCAGAACTCTAGAAAACAATAACAATATCTGTATGCAAAACAATACCCTGGAATATAGTAATTGGTTTTGGTGAACTTATGGTGAACTTGCAACAAAAGCATTTTTAGTCAACAAAGAGAAATGCTATTTCTCTTCCCACAATTTAGGCAGGAGCTGGCAATTTAGCTAACACTTTTACAAAAATTATTGAAAAATTCCTTGCAAAATGTAGAAATGGTTTTCCTACACTGCAAACTTTAAGCTGACATTTATCAAGTACACTAAAGAGCATGGCTACAGAGCTGGCAAGAAAAGCTTTGGACCTCCTAAATGTAAACCATTTAAAATTAGAATTAAAAAATTAAAACAAGATTTTTCTCCCTGAAAGTTTGGGCCAGAAATTTAGATGCACATTATATACAGGAACACATTAGACAAAGCCAAATATGGTAGCTCACCAGTAATTATCAGACAGCCTGGTGCTTCTTGTGCCCTCGCTTTTTAAATTTTGTTAACCTGTTGCTTCCATTCAGCAGTCTATATTGGGACCAGCTATTTGGCCTCATCTTCTGGACAGTCTTCCCTTAAAGCACTTTTACTCTGGTTTCCTTTTTTGGTAGGCCTCAGACAGGACACACAGGGTCGGAATCTCTAGTGTTTCCTGACTCCTCTGTGGGTACGATTCCAGCCAGCCCGGGTAGTGGGAAGACACTAATTTGTTAGGGGCTCCACACCAAAGGGAGTCTCATTAATGACAACGATTTCTGAAATGTCATTCTGCTAGCACCTCCCTGCATCAAGAGAAAATAAAAATGATCTCTCTTCCTACTTCTCAGCTTTGACACTAATCTTCCGGCCAATCTTTTTTTTTTTTTTTTTTCAGAAAAATCTTTTAATAAAAAAGTGGGAGGGGGTAAGAATAGTGGCTCACACCTATAATTCCAGCATTCTTTATTTTTTTAAATTTTGGGGGAATCATTGAGGGTACACAGACCAGGTTACATTGCTTGCATTTGTTAGATAAAGTCCCTCTTATAATTATGCCCTGCCCCCAAGAGGTGTGTCACACACCATGACCTCCCCACCCTGGCCAATCATCTTTTACGTATTTCTCTATGCATCTGTTGTGAGGCTCTCAACATTTTGCACACTTCATATTCTTTTTTTTTTTTTTTTTTTTTGAGGACAGAGCCTTAAGCTGTCACTCTGGATAGAGTGCTGTGGCATCACAGCTCACAGCAACATCCAATTCCTGGGCTCAAACGAGTCTCTTGACTCCGCCTCCCAAGTAACTGGGACTACAGGCACCCGCCACAATGCCCAGCCATTTTTTTGGTTGCAGCCGTCATCGTTGTTTGGCGGGCCCCAGGCTGGATTCGAACCTGCCAGCTTAGCTGTATGTGGCTGGCGCCTTAGCCCATTGAGCCACAGGCACCGAGCCAACACACTTCATATTCTTAAACTTTTCCTTTTTGAGCCAGGGATCCAGAGCTCTTATGCTATAAGAAGGCATCAAGCTTCCAGCAGCTGCCACAAATCAGATGCCCAGATGCTTTTTGAGCCAACTGTGTTCAAGGCACTAACCTAAATCTGTCTGAAGCCTCAGAGCTGTAATTCCTCATGACATCATGGCACAGTGGCTCAGAGAGAAACTTTGTGCAAAAAGAACATTTTAGATAAGATTATTGTTATCTGTGATAGTCTGCTCAACAAGTTACATAGGAAAATTTGACACAGTACATTTAAGTGACTTATGTTTCATCTCTGTTACAGAAAAACTGTTGGGTAATTGTTATCTTAGGTTTCTTTGTTCCTGCAGGGCCCTTCTGCTCAATGTTCATCAGTCATAACGTGACAGGGTGGTGCAGTTTTATGTTATAAGGGTACCCAGTGATACATAATGCTACTTTGGTTTTAAAAAGTAAATAGAGGCAACTAAACGTGTTTATCAGGCTCTCTCTTATAATCCTGTGAACCACTGCCCATGTCACTTGAAACTCTTCATCACCAGGATAGTCATCTTAATTGACCCATCACAACAAAGAGATTGTGTATTCAAAAGAGACTTATTAACAGCACAAGAAAATTCAAAATCTTAATGACATTTATCCATGTTCTATTTGTTTTACACTTTGTTCTTCTAAAATGATCTTATAATCAATTGACTACATCAAAAATTCTGCTACAGCATCTATAAACTGACTTTAAAGCACGCAGCAAATCATTCAAATATAAGCTATGAATGAGTGGTTTCTCCGCAGCACCAAAATTCTCTTGGTAATAATGTTTACCTGCAAATTCAGTAGTTGTGGACTGCTCAGCACGGCCGAACGTTATGTAGCCAGTGGGTTAACAAACTTTTATGTGTTGGAATAACTATCACCTCATTAGAAATAAATACTGTCGTATTGAAGTGAGGGGAAGAATTTGTTATATTTGGAGATTCATCTAGCAGAGGCTACGAGCAGTAGTTGGACAGACCAAGGCCAGCATGAGTTCCAGGATCCCTGGCAACCTCCAGCAACAGCTCAAGTTTGGCTATGCAAGAAAACCAACTAATTCCTGTCTCCTCTCCCAGAATGGAGTGTGGGCCAGGGGGAGAGTGGCGGTAAAGGCCCCAAGCAGAGTCAGCGTCGGCGAGGGGCAGGGGCAGGGGCAGACATGAGACAAACTTTTCCTGATTAACGTTACAGACTATGTTCACAATGTGTTAAGGCATGGAAAGAGGATGTGGGACAGAGATTTGGAAGATAGTTTATTCAAGGACATAAAAAGATTTTTCATACTTGTGATCCAGGAAGTCAAGACAACAAACTAGATACATAGGTTACATGTTTATGTTTCTTTGAAATTTTTCTCTGGCATATTTTCATAAAAAGAACAAAAAATGACAAAATGCTATGGCAGAGACAACTAGATCTTGGTTTCTAGGGATCATTGAGCTCTAATGTGGCATCACATTGGGTTTTTAAGGTAAAGATTTCCAAAGTGCTTGTCTTTTATAAAACTTCTGCAAAATAGGGTGGCACCTACGGCTCAAAGGAGTAGGGTGCCAGCCCCATATGCTGGAGGTGGTGGGTTCAAATCAAGCCCTGGCCAAAAAAAAAAAAAAAAAAAGTGCAAAAAAGAAAAAGACTTCTGCAAACTATAAGACTAGTTTAACCTTGCTTGGCTGAGACATGCATCTTGTAAAGGACACTGAGGATACTCAAGAAGTTATGTTTACTTAGACCCAAACCACGAGAAAAGGTACACTTTAAATCTTTGGAATAAGCAATGCATAAATATATTTAAACTGCCTCCCTATTTTCTGAGGAATAGAGTTGTTTCACTTTGGAAAAGTGCAGAAACTAAACATAAAAATAACATTTTCAGGCCTCTTGGGTCTCATTTAAATTTAATGCCTAAAGCACATTGCAATGATTCTTTCCTTATAGATCCTTAATATCTAGACAGGTACCCACAGCCATCTCTCCTCCAGTCAATATTACAAACAAAAATATTCCTTCAGGAGAGCCGGATACATATACACTAACGTAATAGTCCAGAACTTAAACTATTTTGTGGCACTTGTTAGCTGAGTATATATATTCTTTCAATTGATATAGATATCCCATTTACTCTACGATACATTACGTAAACAGAACTCCATTCTTGTACTTTGGGGAGCAGGCATAGTTTTGCTAGGTTTCTGGGGTGATTATATCTGTAGCATTTTCCACATGCATTGTTCTCAAATACAGATATTTTGCACTCTATCTCCAGCCTCTATAAATATCACATTTCAATATTTCAAAAACGCAGGTAGGAAGAAATCATCAAAAGGAAAAGACAAATATAAACTTGAAACTCATTACTAGCTTCAGTAAATTTTATTTGTTTAAATAAAAAAGAAAAAGGGAAATATACTATACATCTCTCATTTAGTTTGAAACTGCCATCAGAAAAAGACCTCTATAAGATACAATACTATTTATAATAGAATATTAATTTTTTTAAAAGCAATGAATAGATTGTAAGCATCTAAAGGGAACTGAGAGTTCTGTTTCCTAAGCAATTGTTCATGTACCAAACTTTGAATTGACTGTCTAAAATTTTCCTACTTGAAAGTGCTTACCCAAAACTAAAGTTGATAAAAGAATCTCACCTTGAAGGAAAATGAATCTTGATCAAGAAAAAGACTTTTCTTACAAAGTGAAGGAACAATTCACCACCGTTAGATAATAAGAATGAGCTTAGAAGAAGAAGAATTATTGCATTGAAGCTGGCTGGCTGCTGGGTGAACTATTCAACTGAAGATTTAAGAAGAGGACTCTCATGAATAATGGTGTCAATTTATGTCAAAAAAGGACTGGACGGGCTATTATTCCTTCTTGAGGGAAATGGTCTCAACTTCTTTAAGAATCAAAATACCCACAAGTCAGAAAAAGTGTAGTTGTTAAAATGTGACATAGAGAAACAAATGAAGGTGGGTTTTCCTTTTGTGCAAAAGGCAAAGTGCTGGAATGGGAAAAGAGGTAGCCTTGGAATCATTGAATCCTGACATCTCCATTTATAAGACATGTGCCCTGAGCAAGCAAGACTCTCCTAGCTGAGGTTCCTCAGTTATAAAGTAAAGATAATAATATCTACCTTAGAGCTAATGATCACATGTACAAAGCCAATGGAAGGCACCTGTATGGTATAGGAAATTGAAAAGAATTAGTCTGTCCCGTCCCCTGCACCCTGCCCATATGTTTTTAGAAGGCTCCTACTCAAAACCCGTAATTCATATGTCTTCATCTAAGGTCTTTAGTCCCTTGTATGGCTAAGGTACACTCATGCACGGTCATACACCTTCAGAATTCTATGAAAATGGGACACATTGGAAATTCTCTCACTAACCTGTAAGTTATACACCGTTGACGAAAAGTCAGTTAGAGGAAATATTAGCCCATGGTTTCTACAATTTGGAGTAATCAGAAAGATGCCATTAAGATGCCAGCTTAATTCCTTTGGAAAAATAGTACAACTTCAGTTGTCAATGTAACTTATTTTTTAGTATCTTTAAAGGTAGCAAATAGGATGGGTTTTCATATTTATATTCTGAATATATTCCTAGGGAGAAAAAAATTATTTCAAGTCTTGTAACTTCCAAAGAGACAGTAATAACTTATTAATTGTGCCCTTGGTGATCTTAAAATGTGGCATGAAAAACAGCCTTAGAGACTTCCAAAGATGCTGAAAGGACTCCTAAGGGTAGCAGTAGGGACCGGGAGAATGTGGCTGTTGATATATATCAAAATTCTATTTACATGTTGAAGGAAATGATTTAATTATTAGCGTTACAGCTGTGAAGTTAATATGCAAATCTGAGGTCCCATCACAAGGGACTGCTTCATATTTTTAAAACAAGTCACTTAGTCCTACAATTTTTCCCTTTTACAGTTCTTGCATAGTAATAAATACATGTCCCAAAGGTTTCACGATAAGGATCCTGCTGTCTGTTAATTCTTTGAATAATTATACAGATAATGATGTTGACGGCACTCACAAGGGCCACCATTTTCTGATACCTCACTATATGCCATGATCCTTTCTAAGCACGGTATAGGCTTTATCTTATCATTTCAACAACCCAATAAGATTGGTGCTGTGGTCTTCCTAATTTTGCAGCAGACTCCAGAAGATTACATAAGTACAGACATCTGTAGCTACCCAGGTACAATCTTTCCTCACCCTACCACACCCGCACACATTCCTTAAAAACAATACATCCATTTCCTTCAAGTGCTGGATGATGGAGGGAGAACCAGGACACTCAGGGCCACCCTGATAAGTGCCTGATGCTGGGCTGGCTAGCAGATGAGATGAGCCAAGGGGAAATCTGGAAGTTGTGATCAAGAACCCCGTGACTGGCCAGAGGTGTGAATGACCGTGCACGACAGCGTGCACCGTTAGATAAGAGTGGTTCAGCAGCCTCTGCGATGGCCATTGTTGTTTCCCTTTCATGAGACTTCCCTAATTTCCTTTTCTGAAATTAGCTTTCCCCCAGTTTATGGAATCAGTAAGACTCTAATCTCAAACCCTGTCCTTTCTTGGAGAAGGGGCAGGTGGTCGATCCAGTTGGGATAATTATACACCCTCCCTATCACCCCCTGGTAATTTAAATTGTGAGCAGATGGACAACAGCTGAATCCTCTTTCCATCTACTCAAGTGGCTTTTGACAGGACTGTCTACTCCCAGGCCTCCAAGACCCACTAGCTCCTGGTGGTTCCCAGACTCAGTCTTACAGCCTGCTGGCTCCAGAGCCCCTGTGATCCTCCCAACACAGTCCCTCCCACATTAGTTAGAAAGAGATGGATTCTGTCCAGTGATAGTTTATACGGAATCTGATGTTTGAACTTTGTTTAAATTCACAACTTGTATGATTGAATTTCAAAAATTTCTTCCCAAATTCTCTAATACAAATTATTCTCAATATTTTCTAAATTAATTAAAAGTTAAATATAATGAGTAAAAACAAAACTAAAATGAGATATATGTGTACATATAGTATGTATATGTTTGAAACAGATTTATTCCAAACATTATCTAAAGAAACTGATGTATTAAATCAAATCAGAAAGAGTTGGGAAGAGTGAATTTTAGATAATTTTTATTATAAAGCATATACAAATGAATACAATTAAAATAATGCTTTTCTAAAAACAATGATATTCTAGAAATAGAGACTATAGGAATTTATTTATCATAAGAAAGGCTGTCACCAATCAGAGAGAAGTCTACTAAGTCAATATTGTTCTACCATTGTTAGTTGTTGGTAAAAGTATCAATTTAGATCATCGCCTTGCACTCTGTGGCAAAATCATGCTCCAGAGAGATTAAAGACCAAAATATTTAAGTTACTATAACACAAAATATAAAAAGACAAAAGTCATTAACAAAAAGTTGGGGGAAGGAAGCTGATTACCTTGTCGACTGGGAGAGACACAACTTTTAAGAAATCCTAATTAAAACAAAAAAAAATTTTTCCCCACTTGAAAACAGTCAGAAAACAGGAGAAAGGGATTAATTTATGCTAATTACACTCCAGATACTCATATTTTGCAGCTGATAGAATACCTTTTGAAGAAGAAATTTTGATAATTCTTTAACATTTCATAATAGGAAAGAGCAGGAAAAAATTACGTCCATTTTATGTAATATTTTGCAAAACTTAAAAGTAATAACCTGGACTTTAGTAACAACATGGGCATGTCTTTTATTTAGCCCAATTTTTTAAAAAGTTCACATGTAAACTTCCTCTACAGTATCTTCTCAGTGATAGTAAGGAAAAAAAAAAAGAAAAGAAAACCATGGAGATGTACAGCTTGAGAATAAACTTAAACCAAAATATTAATTGCAGTGGTCTTTGAAGGGCTGAAACTAAAGTGATTTTTTTTTTGTCTATTTAGTTGTTGTAACTCTTTTGTGTAACTTCCATATTTTTACATTTAATGAGATAAAGAACTTTTACCCAAAATTATCCTTACTTTTGCCCAAAAGAAAAAAGAAAGAAGAAAAGCTCAATTTATTGTCCCTTTCCAACAGAAGAAACTATTTGCAGATTAATAATCACCACACTTTAAAATGTACTAAAATGTACTGGGGAATTAAAAAATTGCCTTTAAATATAAGCTGACTATAGACTATTCTGCCATTTGACAGAGGGACATTTCTCATATGTGGGGCAGGATTGGATTTGCCATATGAAAGAGAGGAATTTTTTTTTTTTAGAAACAGAGTCTCACTTTGTCGCCCTCAGTAGAGTGCTGTGACATCACAGCTCACAACAACCTCCAGCTCTTGGGCTTAGGCGATTCTCTTGCTTCAGCCTCCCAAGTAGCTGGGACTACAGGTGCCCGCCACAACACCCGGGACTAAAAAAGCAAAAAAAAAAATTCAAAAGAATTTTGATCTTAGCACACAGCCTAGAAGAGGAGAGGAGAGAAGGGTAAGTAGCCATGAACAAGTCACCATGCGGACCCTCTCTTGGCAGAAGGACTCATGAGATATTTCCTGGGGAGAGGGCCAAGGATTGCTAGGACATTGCTGTCTATTTAATTCTTGTCCTGTAATCTGATATTAGGATGATGTTAGCTCATATAATTTGAAAAATGTTTCCCCCTTCTCTATTTTCTCTGAGAGTTTGGGTACAATTAGCATCATTTGTTTCTTTTCTTTTTTTTTATTTTTTATTTATTTATTTATTATTATTTTTTATTGAGTCATAGCTGTGTACAATAATTCAGTCATGGGGTATTTCTTATATGTTTGATAGATTCATCATTGAAGCCATCTGGGCCTGAAGTTTGCTTTCCATTATAAATTTATGGCTATCTGTATTTTCTATTTCCGTTTGTGTTTGTTATTCTTTCCAGAGATTTGTTCATTTATCAAACATTGAAATAAAGTCATTTCAGGTTTTTATTTCTATTACTCTCTTTTTTGCCTTTTAAATATCTGTGTAAATTTATGGGGTGCAGGAGAAACTTGGTTACACGTTTGTAACGTGGAGTGATCAAGTCAGGTTATGCAGTGCCCATCTCTCTGCTCTCAAACATCTAATTCATTCCTCCTGTCTTACTCTATGTTTGTAATCTTTATCGCACTTCTCTTCAACCTCCCACTAACTCACCTTTCCCAGTTTCGCTTTTCTAATTTCCACTCTCTACCCTGAGGTGTTCAAAGTTTTTAGCTTGCATGTATATGCAAAAATATGTAATATTTGTCTTTTGGCTTATTTTACTTAAGATAACGAACTGCAGTTTCATCTACATTGCTGCAAATGATATGCATTTATTCTTTTTGTGGCTGAATAGTATTCCATTGTGTACACATACCACACGTTCCTCACCCATCCTTCCACATGTTGGCATTTAGGTTGCTCCCATATCTCTGCCATTGTGAATAATGCTTCGGTAAACATGCAAGTGCAGGTATCTCTCTGATGTATTAATTGCTTCTCATTTGGGTATATATTCAGTAGTGGGATTGCTGGATTAAACAGTCACTCTCATGTTAGTTTTTTTGGAGATATCTCCATACTGTTCTCTATAGTGGCTGTGATAGTTTATATTCCCAACAACAGTGGAATATAAACACTCTTGTTAACATCTGTTTTTTTTTTTTGTCTTTTCAATGATAGCTATTCTGACAGGGGAAAGATCTCTCATTGTGGTTGTAATTTGCATTTTCCTGATGATTAGGGATGTTGAATATTTTTCATACATCTGTTGGCCATTTGTAAGTGTTTTTTTGAGAAATGTCTGTTGGTGTTCTAGGTCAACTTTCTAATAGGAAGATTTCTTTTGTTCTTATTGAGTTGTTTGAGTTCTTTTATGTGTGTGTGTGTGTGTGTGTGTGTGCGCGCGCGTGCCCAGGTGTGCATATCTTATTTATTTATTTATTTTTATTTTTATTTTTTTAATTTTTATTAAATCATAATTGTGTACATTAGTGCAATCATGGGGCACAATATGCTGACTTCATATACAATCTGAAATATTTTCATCGATCTATTTAACATACCTTTCATGCCATTTTCATAATCACTATATGTAGACATTGGTATTCTACATTTAGTATGTTTCACCTGTACCCTTCTAAGTTTTTTTTTTTTTTTTTTTTTAACAGAGTTGTACCCTGGGCTAGTATGCCATGGCCTCAGCCTAGCTCACGGTAGCCTCAGACTTCTGGGCTGAAGCAATCCTCCTGCCTTAGCCTCCTGAATAGCTGGGACTACAGGTGTATGCCACAAAGCCTGGCTAATTTTTTCTATTTTTAGTAGTGATGGGGTCTCTCTCTCACTCAGGCTGGTCTTAGACTCCTGAGCTCAGATGATACTCCCACTTCAGCCTCCCACCTGCAGAAAGCTAGGATTACTGGCATTAGCTATGACACCTGCCTCTTTGTATGTTCTTGATACACATACTAGTCCCCTGTCATATGAATAGCTTGTAAATATTTTCTCCCATTCAACAGATTGATTCTTCACTCTTTAAATTATTTATTTTGCTGTGTAAAAGTGTTATTGGAGTATGTTGCTTAATTGTTACATATTTGTATAATATCCACAAGTTCTTCTTGGTATCCATATCTAGTTTCATTCCATTGTGGTCTGAGGGGATACTTAATAGGATTTTGATTTTTAAAAATTTGTTGAGACTTATTTTGTGACCTAATACAGAACTTGTTTTATGGTCTATGCTGGAAAATGTTTTATGTGCCGATGAAAAAGCATGTATATTCTGTAGTTGCAGGGGTAGAATGTTCTATAAATGTCAAATGTTGCATTTGATCTAAAGTCCAACATAAATTCATTATTTCTTGGTTGATTTTCTTTTTAGATGATCTGTCTAATGCTGCAGGAAGGTAGTTGAAGTCTTTCACTTACTATATTCTAATAAAACTATATTTAGATGAGTACTATTTGCTTTATAAATCTGGGTGCTTCACTGTCAGATTTATACATATTTAAAATTTTTGCATACTTTTGTTGGGTTGATCC
This sequence comes from Perodicticus potto, assembly GCA_963574655.1. Lineage (NCBI taxonomy): Eukaryota > Metazoa > Chordata > Mammalia > Primates > Lorisidae > Perodicticus > Perodicticus potto. Next base: position 1,981 of record CAUYRH010021455.1, on the reverse strand, counting down.
CTTTATCATTATATAATAATTCTCTGTGTTTTTTTGTTTGTTTGTTTTGTTTTTGTTTGTTTGTTTAGAGACAGAGTCTCACCCTGTCACCCTCAGTAGAATGCCTTGGCATCACAGCTCACAGCAACCTCAAACTCTTGGGCTTAAGCATGTCTCTTGCCTCAGCCTCCCAAGTAGCTGGGACTACAGGCGCCCACCACACCACCGGGCCATTTTTTAGCTGCAGTTATCATTGTTGTTTACCAGGCCTGGGCAGGGTTCAAACCCATCAGCTTTGGTATATGTGGCCATCGCCCTACTCACTGAGCTACAGGTGCTGAGCCAATTCTCTGTTTTTTGTTTATTTGTTTTTTTATTTACTGTTCTTGACTTAAAGCCTGTTTTATCTGATATAAGTACAGTTACTCTTCCTTCTTTTCATTTGTGTATAATATCTTTTTCATTCTTTTAACTCTATACATCTTTACTAGGAAGGTGAGTTTCTTATAAGCAGCGTATATTTGACTCATTTTTAAAATCCACTCAGACTTCCATATCTCTTAAGTGAAGAATTTAATACATTTATGTTTGAGTTTAATATTCACATATAAGGCTTTGTTTCTGTCATATTGTTAATCGTTTTCTGATTGAGTGATATATTCTTTGATCCTTTCTTTTTCTGTTATTGTTTGTCATCATGGTTTGGTAGATTGAGAGTGGTGCTATTGAAATCACTTCTCTTGCTCCTTTGTGCGATTCCTTTATCAAGGAGTTTAATATTTTGTGTGTTTTCATGATGGTAAATGTTGTCCTTTTGTTTCTAGGTTTAGGACTCCCTTCAGTATTTTTTGTAAGGCCAATCTCATGGTAATGAATTCTCTCAGCATTTGCTTCTTTGGGAAAGACTATTTCTTTTTCATTTTTTTTTTTAAATTAAATCATAGCTTTCTACATTAATGCAATTATGGGGTACAGTGTGTTGGTTTCATATACAATCTGAGGTATTTACATTGAACTGGTTATCATAGCCTTCATAGCATTTTCTTGGTTATTGTGTAAAGATCTTTACATTCTGCATTCAGTAAGTTTCACCTATACCCTTCTAAGATACACCATAAGTGTGGTCTCACCAATTACCCTCCTTCCATCAATTCTCCCTCTTCCCCTCCCCCGTTGCCCTTTTCCCCATACTGTTGTGCTTTAATTGGGTTATAGCCTTCATATGAAAGCTATAAACTAGCTTCATAGTAGGACTGAGTACATTGGATACTTTTTCTTCCATTCTTGAGATACTTTGCTAAGAAGAGTACGTTCCAGAAAGATAATATTGCTGTGTATACTATTCTTGGCTGGTAGGTTTTTTTTCCTTTCTTTTAGAACTTTGAATATATTATCCCATTCTCTGGTGGCCTTTAAGATTTCTTTGAGGTGTCTGCTATTAGTCTGATGGGCTTTCCTTTATAGGTGACTAAATGCTTTGCTTTTGTTGTTTTTAGAATTTACTCTTTTATCTTTGAATTTGAACAACCTGATTATTATGTGCTATGGAGAAGAAACTTTTTGCTTTGTATCTGCCTGGAGATCAGTGAGCCTTTATATCTGAGTGTATAAATTTCCTGCTAGATTTGAGAGTAGGCTGACTCTATGCATATTCTAATCCCTGGGCTCTGTCCCGGGTGGTACCACATCAGGCATATCTTTCATGTGCCTTGGTTGCTGGTCCGTTCTACCAGTGGCTGCCACCGGAGAAGTCACCAGGCTTTCCCTGGCTGCCCAGAGAGGCTGGGAGTGTCTCCTCAAAACATCCCCAGGGATTGAGTCCCACTGCCATTGTTCCCTCTGCTGCAGCTGCTGTTCCGTGCCTCAGGGGACTGCCTCTCCAGTTCGGCCACCTCTCGCTTACTTTCCTCTCACCACTCCCGAACCCGAAAATCAGCACAGATCAGCAACAGTCTGTGCCCTGTCCACAACCCTCAAGAAAATGTCCAAGAATCTGGACTCC
>CAUYRH010021454.1:0-31289 GCA_963574655.1 Perodicticus potto | reverse complement strand
GGAGCTGAAATATATTCTTCTTAGCTAAGTATCTCAAGAACGGAAGAAAAAGTATCCAATGTACTCAGCCCTACTATGAAACCAATTTATAGCTTTCTTATGAAAGCTATAACCCAATTATAGCCCAAGAAGAAGGGGAAAAGGAAGAGGAAGGGGAGGGGAAGGGGGAGGATGGGTGGAGGGAGGGTAATTGGTGGGACCACATCTATGGTGCATCTTAGAAGGGTACAGGTGAAATTTACTAAGCGTAGAATATAACACAATAACTAAGAAAATGCCATGAAGGCTATGTCAACCAGTTTGATGAAAATATTTCAAAGTGTATATAAAACCAGCACATTGTACCCTATGGTTGTATTAATGTACACAGCTATGATTTAATAAAAAATAAATAAATAAAATAAATAAACAAGGAAGAAAAACTGCCTAGGGAGAGACTACAAAGGCCCCAGAAGTGCTCCCTGATGCCTCCAGGTAAGGGGAATTGCCCCCACTCTGGTGCTGATCAGACTGGAAGAAGAAACCTATAAAGAAGTTAAACACTGGATGGGGATAAAACAGAAATAGGAAAGAAAATATCTCTGAGCGAACTTCTACTCTCAGAAGCAGAGGGGGCTGAAAACTGCCTCCAGCCCACCCCGTGCTCCCAGAGGCAGCAGAGCTCAGAAGCTCAGAGGAAAGTCCCCAGCAGAGGCAGAGAAGGGGCCTGGGTGATGTGGGGCAGGGAAGCACAGCAGCTTGTCAGAAAGGAAATTCTAGCACCTAGCGGTTTTCACCTAAAGCTGAGGATTCTTACATGCAAATAAGCAGAGTCAAACTTAGAGACGGTACCCAAAGGGCAAGCCACATGCAGGAAAGTAGTTTTCCCAGTCATGCAAATGAAGGTCTCAAATTTGCTTTGTGATGTCAAAGATGAGAAATTGAAAGTGTCTCAGACATCAGAAGTTTTGAATGTCATGGGAGAGAAAACATTTCCAAATCTACAAGGGATTGGATGTATTCTTTGAACTCTAAGACATATTAATTTTATCATTCTTGCATTAGTCTTTGCCTTACATTTTATTCCTTCATCCTATTGGACACTCCAGTGCAACGCAGAGCTCATTAGAGACAAAATGGTTTGTGGGTCAATCAAGGAAATGAAGACTTAGGCAAGAAGCCGTTGCCCTGACTCTGCTTCTTAAAGTAACCTTAGGCAACCAAACCTTAAACATTTACTCTCTTTTCCAAATTCTAATCCGCTTCTATTTCCTTAAAAAGTCCACATTTTAAACACTATTTAATCCTCAAATTGAAATATTTTAAGCAAAAAGAAAGAACAAACTAAAACATGTTTTCAGAATCAGTAAGGTTTACCAAAGGGGAAGAAATATGACAAACGCATGGGAAAAGATTCTCAAACAAAGTCAGATTCAGGTCTTCGCCTGATTGAATCACTAATCCTGGAAAAGGTGCGATTTCATAATTCTTCTTTAAATGGAAAGAATGACCTTGTATCCTCTGGTAAAATTCTATTCATCCTTTTGTAAGAGAAAGGAAAAAGAACTTATTCTAGAATACTGGTTTTTTTCATACCTAAGTCTCCTTAAATCTAAAAGAAACCTTTGAGAGAAGTGCTGGTGTACAGCAGGAGGCTGGAAATTACCTGTGGTGAGGGAGACAAGAGAAAATGAGACCCAGAAGCACCAAGGGACTGTGACAAACTGGCGGTGACCAGCAGGAAATTCCACCAGGCACGTCTGGTACGGGTCTGACCTTTGAAAATTGGTAGGTCAACTGAAGGAAGTGGTCAGTGTGGGGCGTGGTCAGCTAGGGAGGGCTGCTGTACATCTCATTACATTAAGAAGTCAATTGAGTTTTTCAGTTTAGGGCCAGAAGAGAAATATTTCTTTTCATATAGAGTGTAGTTGTCAATTAAATAATTCCACCGAGGTTTTATCTAAATACAAAACTTGACTATTAAAAAAAAGGAGGAGGGAAAAGAAGGAGGAATTGGAGGAATTAGAGGAAGGGGGGGAGGGAAGAAAGGAGAGAAGGGGGAAGTGGAGGAGGGGGGGGCGGGTGGGGAGAGAAAGGGCGAGAAAAGAGGAACAGGAAAGAGGAGGGGTCAAAGAGCAGGGCTTTTTATTTTCAAAACAGACGGTGGGATTTAATTTCAGTTTTCTTTTGCTGAACTGGTTTTCACTGATGTTGATATTATCAGAGGATGAGCCCATGTTGTTTAAACATTGTCAAAGAAGTGTGTCAATATTTTGTGTCGTAAATCCACCCTGCGTGGCCAGAAACAGTGTAACTTGTAGGTCTGTCTGAAATGCCCACATATTTGTTGCAGGCAGAGGGGGGGAAAGAGACTACAATTAATAGAGCATTTACCTGGGGCCGGGTCTTTAACACAGGTGGCAGCATTACCCTTACACTAACCTTTCCAGGCAGCAGTAATTTTGAAGATGAGGATGCAGAGGCTCAGCAACAGGGTTTCTCTGAGGTCTCATGGCCAAACAGAGGCAGAGTCATCAGCCAAACCCGACCTGGCTTGACCCAGAGCTTCCTCTTTCTTGCTACCACCTGTTCCCTCCATAGAAGCCAGGTTGCAGAAAGCATTTGGCTTCCTCTGAGGTTTGGTGAGCTCAGCACTTCTTCGCTAGCCGTACACCCCCTCAAAAATTCTTATAAAATACAAAAGCAACTCTGTCGTGTGAAGCAGACACATTAAGGACCGTTGGTTCCTGGCAATCACCTATACAGATCAAAATGCCTCCTTGCCCAGACACCTGTTTTACATGCTGAAAGACAGACTGTGTTCTGGGCACAAACATTCAGGTTCAGGTGTATACAGGGTAGCATCTTTCATGCAAATAGTATGAACCAAACAGACAACATGATGCAGCGTCTAAAATCCTAAGTGCTCACCTATCAAACTGCCAGTCCAATGGCTTTGCAAAAGTCATCCAGACTGATCTTTCCAGTCCTGTTCATTCTCTTGCTTGACCCTTTTTAAAATTTCAAGTTAATTGCACCTGCTTGCCTTTCCTGGAAGTTTAGAAGAGTGCGGTTCACTCTTTCACTATAACTCAGAACCAGATGAAAACCAATATAACCCATCAGGAATGAATGGTCTGATGTGAGAGACCAAAGGCCGCCTGATAAAACGTGAAACATCTCAAGAGCAATGAGAAAAAGTTTTGATCCCAGCGTGGTCCACAGGACTCATGGAAAGTAAAGAATGTATTTAGTCACTCAATAAAAGAAAAATAAGCTGTGGCTCTTTCCAAACCAGAATAATGGCTGGTTTTGAGGGCTTAAATTCATCCTGTTTCACTTTACATCTCCACCTACCTGAAGTCTCTGGACCTACAGCATCTGCATCACTGTGGAGCTTATTAGAAGGACAGAAACTCGTGCTCCACCCCCCACCTGCTGAATCAGAGCCTGCACATTAACAGGATCTCTGCCCTGGGTGATTTATATACACATATGAACCTTGATGCAAAAGAGAACTATTCCTTTTCTTTGAGATTATACTAAAAATAATGAATGTGCTAAAGATAATGTAGTGGTAGAAATAACAAAGAGTAATATTACGAATAATACTTCCAACACAATAATAATACATTGTATAGTGCCCTTTCGTTTTTGTTGTTGCAATTGCCAGTAAGGTTTTCTTCATAAACTCTTCCCCCAGGCCAATTATCAACCAAGAGTTTGTCCCACACTTTCTTCTAATGGAATACTAATCAGCCATAAAAAAAAGATAGAGAGTTTATTTTTTTATATTTACATGGATGGCTTTGGGTAAATCCTAGGTAAAGTATCTCAAGAATGGAAAAGCCGATATCCAAGGTACTTGATACTAATATGAAATCAGTCAATGGACAATTTCATGCTCACAGGAGAGAAAAACAATTAAATTCAAGAGGGGAGAGGGGAGGAGGGGAGAAGGGGACGGGAGGAGGGTGGGGGTTGGTGATCTCTCACCTCACAGGCACATGCAGAGGCATATGGCGCACCTCCAGCTGAAGGGCTCAACTACAACTTGGACTTGAAGGAACAAATGCAGACAATGTGCTCTAATCATTTGTACCCTTACATTAATCTGAAATAAAAATAACCCAACCTAGAAAATAAAGAAAACAACCACATAAAATAAAAATAATAATAATACAATACCACTGATGTCATGTCCAAACCAAAACACTAATACAGGGTGGCCGTCGTCTAATAAGAAAAAAAGAATAAAGGTGAGTTTAAACTTTTTATTTTAAAAATAAGCTGTATGAAGAAACTCAAACTTCTGTTTCCTAAACTATTGTGTCGACACTGATATAACCAAAAATTGGGTGAATGTATTTCTTCGTGTGTAAAGAGGAATAATATTGCCTACCCCATAGGATTGTGGTGAGAATTGAATCAGATGATGTGTAAACAGTGCTTGCCATCACGCTGGCAGCGAAAAAGTACTAGGCACTATTAAGGAACAATTAGTGCTAATTTTTGTCCCAGGGCCAAAGTAGATTAACTGACTTCTCAGTCGATTTTATTTTCTCTTCCGCCCTTTTAGAAATGTGTGGATTTATATTCACAGAAAAACTTGGCTTTACATTTCTTAAATTTTTTAGAAATATAAATTATTTGGTAGATAAAGGAAAATCTCCAAATGTGCCAGAAATTAAGATACTGTTTTTAGCTTCTCCTGTGACTCAAAAGAAATGCTACAACCTTCACCAGTGCAATTAAAATTAGAATGGGAAATGCTTCAGTTAGACTCTGCCTCGTGACAGCCAAAGATGTTATCAGGTCCCCACCCCCTCAGCGCCGGCTCTCGTGTGATGAAGCCACCTCAGTCTGTAACCAGCACCACAGTTGCCATTTCTAATCACAGCGTCAGAACTGCGAGCTGTGTAATTATCCCCATGACATATTAGCATTTGTGGGTTCCCTTGATCCTAATGGGATGCAAAAGGTGACATGTGTATGGATCATGTCAAGTTGTCACACAGCACAAAAACACGGTCCCAATCCCACAGGCTATAATACCTGCTAATGACACAGTGGTGTCACAGAAGTGTGTAAACAGTGCTGTGCTGCCCGCGATGGCTGCCCTGCAGGAGAAGGAGCCCAGGGGGGTGGACGGGAATGAGCGATCACGTGTCATACGGGATGATTAAAAATGAGTGGGTCCCTTTTAGAGATTACTGGATGTTAAATTATTTCATTCACTTGCTATTCATGATGAATAATAAATCACTCTCTGAGGCTGCTGTTCTGTTCCTTTATTACAGGAGGATGTTTAGAAGCTAATTGCTCTGAGATAACCTACCCAGCAAGAAGGGGACGAGGGAAGGAGGAATTCCAGGCCCCAGTGCAATGGTTTTTTACGCTGTGTGTGACATTCAGCCTTTTTTTTTCTTTTTGGAGTTGTCTATAGTTATATCTATTTCCTAGTTTTCTTTAAGACTTCTGCTTAGATCAGCAGTTCTCAACCTGTGGGTCTCGACCCACAGGAACTGTATTGAAGGGTCGCGGCATTAGGAAGGTTGAGAACCACTGGCTTGGACTGTCCCGGAGTTGGAGAGTCTTTAGAGATAGGAAAGTCTATGAATATAAACTAGTTCTTCCTAAAACTGTATCACTTCAGCCTCTATTTTGCAGGGGTCTATAGAAGTCGTACACTTGAATGTCCCTGTTGGATTTCTCAGAATCCACAACTCAGCTTAGCTCCTTCCTCTCAGAATACGATGAACCTGTTCCTTCAGCCAGTCGGAGTTAATTCCGTGGGTACTACACTCTCAACACTGTGATAGGGATTGTGGAAGAGAAGAATATAAGCCATCTCCTTAGCTCTGAAAAAGCTCAAAATCCAATCAGGAAAATAATACTAACATACATGAAATAATAACAGAGAAATGAGCACCTGGAAGCATCAGGAAAATAATAATATACATGAAATAATAACAGATAAATGAACATCTGCTGTGCATGAACTTTGGGCCATGCACCGTGTGGGGAACTTTCGAAAATACCATATATCGCATTTAATTATAACAATACTTTAGGATGAATCTTATCACCATTTTGTAGATAAAGAACTTAAGCTCACAGATGTGATTGACTTATATTCCCACTGCTGCTCGGTGCCAGAGCTGAAAGTCAGACTGAAATCCAAGCCCAGGACGGGTTCCACCGCTTCGTGTGTCCCAGACACAGTGGGAGATAATTAAGTGCTGGTTTGTGTGACAGGAAAATTGAGTCCTGCAGTTAGAGAGAAGAGCCTGGAGTTATGAAGTAAGTCCCTGAGCGAAGCCTGCAGGGCGAAGGTGTTGCATGGGGCAGAGGAGAAAGCAAGTTAACAGAAACAAAAGCCCAGCAGTCAGAACAAGAGGGGCCCAACACAGAGAGAAACACGAGTGAATGGTGTGGGAGGGGAAGTGAGCAGCCGACAGCCGTTTTCAGCGGAGGAGAGAGCCCCTGGGAGGTGCCTGCAAAGACTCTGTCCTTGACCCAACTCTGGGCAGGTTCTTCTGAGCTGTCTTGGCATCTAGGCCTGAACCTTGCACTAGGAGAACTGAAAACTTCCGAAACAAATTACTTGTCTGCGCCCCCTCCCCCACCACCGCCCACACACCAAAACCCTCAACAAGCTCTGGCCTGGTTCCTATCATCCCGGGACCCTTGGGATGCCCTGGTCCCCTTCACCTGCCTGCCTGGAAAACACAGCACCACCAGAAGAACTGACTGTTTTCCCAGCCACAGTCTGACTGTAAAGCTTCTGACATCTTTCTCTTGGAGTATTTACTTTAGAAATCTTACAATTGTGAATTCTTTCTTTGTCCCTCTGAGATGTAACCATCAAGAAGGAAAGGCCCCTGGCAGCCCAGTCTTTGTGCCAAGACAGTTAGTGGTACTACCTTCCCTCAGGACAGTTAGCAGGCACGGACGTCCTCATAGTCACTTTGTGGCCAGCAGCACCACCCAACGACATCCCACAGCGCTTTTTCTTTATCGTGCTAGGGTGTCTTTTAAAAGTCTTCTTTCTTTTGTTTTAGTGGGGTTGAGTTCATCTGCAGTCTCTCTCCCCTACTGGAGCAGCCTGAATGAAACCTGTCTTTCCATCTTTAACAAACATTGGCTCAATTTCTCTTTGATTCCGTTGGGCAGGAGAGTGACAGTAAAACCCATGTTCAGATTAGCAGTAAGAGGGTCCCTGTTCCCCTTCACCTCCTTCAGGGAACCCTTATCACCTGCAGGTGAAAGCACAGAGCATTGAACTTGACGCCCGAGGTTTTTGCTTCCACCTGCCATTCCAGCCTCATCTTCACCACCACCCAACCAATACCTAATGTTGACCTTCCTAAAACAGACCATGGTTATTTCTTGTCTTTATAATTTTGCAAAGACTGGTCTCTTTACCTGAACCAATGGAAAAGAAAATCTAGCATTTATTGAGGATTTAACGTGTAGGAGGCTCCATGCTAAGAACTTCATTTTCATTAGCACAATTAATCCTCCCCACGATCTAATAAGCTATATGGGCCCCCTTACAGATGAGGTGATATAGGTCAGTGAGTTCAGGTCATTTGCCCAAGGTCACTCAGAGAAAGGATCTGAATCCCCCTCTTGCTTCTGCTCTTGCTCGGGACCAAATGCACCATACAATTTCCCTTCCGTCACAATGTTCTAGGCATACTACAAAACTCAGTTCCAGACTCGCTGCCACCTGCAGTGGTCCCAATGGTTAGGAGTCATCTGTTCCTGACCCCACGTACGCGGCTTCCTCTACTTTTGCAGCGCTCTGTGTCTGCCGTGGTTCCAGCCCTTGTCAGAGTGCAGAGACAGCATTTGGCTTCTCTTCACAGCAGACACACCTGTGTGTCCTGAGCCTTGAGCTTGTCACACAGCACGCCCTCAGGTAACGCTGTGTAAATGCTGAAAAGCTGAAAGGGGAGAGGACACAAGAAGCTGGGAAAAGCTGTGGTGATGAGGGCTTACGTTAGTTTTGGAAGGAAAAGAAAAGTAAGCATTTTGACAGAAAAATCTAATTACGGCACGGGGCTACGAAGAAGTTCTTAAAAAATTGATCGATTTGGCGTATGTTTTTTGAACATTTTCTGTGGGCATATGGCTGCTGTGAGCACTCAGATGGCTCAGCCTTCCTAATGCCACAACCCTTGAATACAGTTCCTACGGGTCACGCCCCACAGGTTGAGAACCGCTGGCCTGGAAGTTCCCAGCACCGTTGCTGTGAGAACAGTGAAAGCATCAACAGGAATAGAAGCGGCCATCCGGAGAAGTGATTTGGCTGGGGACATGTACTGAAGAAAAGAACTAGGCATTCAAATGAACGATTTGCGTCTTTAAGATGAAGATATTTGCATGTTTCTGTTTTGACTTGATTTTTTATTCCACAAGATTAAAGATACGCATTTGTCAATCACAGAAGAAACGCTCATTTCAGCAGGGTGTGTTCTGTAGGTGGCAGCGTAGGAGGGAGGCTCAGAGTGAGCACAAGGTTTGGGAGCTGCGTGGTGCAGACTGCTGTGTTATTAATGTACCCGGGTTCTTGGCACAAAACCTGAATTGTTTGCTATTTTGCATAAATTCAGATGCCAAATTAATGGACTTTTTAACCCACGTTTGTAGGGGAGGGGAAAAAATTAATACAGACTGTGTAATTATATTCAAATGTAAATTAAGAAGTTGTTATGCATATCATATGCAGGATAGTTCAGTAAATCCAGCAACTTAATCAAGTCCCACATGAAGGAAGGCTAGCATGCCGGTAATTGTTTAACATCTGGCTCTCCACGAGGAGGAAAGTACTGATCTTTAGGATACTCCCCCCATGGGCAATTTTAAGCTACCAATTGGACATCACTGAACAGAGTTGGGAACAGTTATGTATATTAAATTCAAGAAGTGGGGGAGGGGAAAAGGTTTAGTAAGTTCCCGCCTAATGGGTACAATGTAGAAGGACAGGGCACCAATCCTGTGTGAGGGACTCAACTACAGCTGGGACTTTACCTTACAACACAAACAGTGTAACCTAATTGCATGCTCTGAAATAAAAAATTGTGATTATTTTATAATTTGGTATCAATTTTATTTTCTTCCCCACTGGTACCCACTGTCTTGACCCAACTTCCTATTTCCACAGCAATGTTTATATCACGTTTGTTACAGAGTCCCAAACTTCTATCATTGTTCAGCGAGAGCTTGAACAGTTGTATGCACCAAGACAATACTTCTTGCTGAAGCTACGATACTGCACATGTCAAACAATGTCCCTAGATTTACAATCTAGGGAATCAATCAAACAAATAACCAGATGAATATAGTGCAGAAAGGTATGTGCTGTGACGGGGAGGTCTGTAGAATTCTTTGGGAACCCAGAGAAGAAACACTGCATTTGTTACCTATGCTGTGTAACAAATTACCCCCAAAGTTAGTGCATTGAAGCAGAAAATATTAGTTATTTCAATTTCTTTGGAACAAGAACCTAGGCTTGGTTTGGCTTGGTTCCATTGCTTTATCATCACTTGAAGCTCACAACCAAGCTGTCAGCAAGGGCTGCAGGTCCATCCGAAATCTCATCTGGGGAGGAGGAGTCATCTGTTCCTAACCTCACTTATGTGGCTTTTTGCAGATAGGAAGAGATTTGGTCCCAAGCTTATGACATGGTTGCTGAAAGGCCTCAGTTCCTCATAACATGAGCATCTCGACAGGTGTTGAGGGTCCTCTGACAATTGATGATGAGAGAGAGAAAGTCAGAGTGAGAAAAGGTGCCGGAGACAAAGCCATAGTCTTCCTTTTAGAATATAAAAGTATATATTTATTACATGTTAGAGAGAGGGAAGAGAGTGGGGGGATGAGAGAGTGAGAAAAGAAAAAAGAAAGCAGGGGATGAGGAGTGAGAGAAGGGAAGATGGGAGGAGAGAAAGAAAAGGAGCAAGAGGACAGCATGGCATCCCAAAGAAGAAGCCGTAGTCTTCCACTACCTAATCTTGGAAGTGACATTGTAAGTAGGAAACGTATCACTTTTGCTCTGCTCCATTCATGTGAGTCAGGGGTCCTGCTCACATCCAAAGGAAGAGATTGTATACGGGCATAAATACCAGGAACCGGGCATCATCGGGCCACCTTAACAAACCCATGTCAGAGGAACCAGCCCACCACTACCTCTAAGAAACTGGCATCTGAATGAACTTGAGAGAGTGAAGGCTTAGCAGAAGTTTTCGGGCTAGATATGGATGAGTGTGTTTGTGTGTGTGCGTGCAAGCTCACACAAGGGAGTGAGGCAGCTATTCTGCAGAAAGGAAAGTCTGTGCAAAAGGTTAACAGCAAGACAAAGCAAGTTTAGTCTTCCTGGAGAACAGAAGTCTAATAGGAGGTGCAAAGTGGTAAAAATGAGGCTGACAGGGATTGCAGGATCAAATGGAAAGTCGCCTTTTGGTTCTTTGAGAGTTCTCCATACTTTTTTTCTCCTAATACAATTGGGTTGCATTAGTTTGCAATCCCAGCAGCAGTGTGGACGTGTTGACTTCTCCCTGCATCCACACCGGCACCTGCAGATCTGGAGCTTTGTGATGTGGGCTAATCTTCCTGGAGTCAGGTACTGTCTCAGAGTGGTTGGATGTACATTTCTCTAAGGATCAAAGATGATGAGCATTTTTTCATGTGTTTTTTGGCCATTCATCTGTGCTCTTTAGACAAGTTTCTGTTCAGGCCTCTTGCCCACTGAGAAATGGGGTTGTTTGCTCTTTTCTGATTGATTAATTTGAGTTCTCTGGATATCAGGTCTTTGCCACATTCGTAACATGCAGAACTCTCCTCCCATTCCAAAGCCTGTCTGTTTACTTTGGTTGTGATACGCTTAGCTGTGCAGAAGCTTTTTGGTTTGATCAACTTTGAACTATTTATTTTTGGTGATGCTATAATTGCCAGGGTTAGGGGGAGGTCTCTTCATAAAATCTTTTCCAAAGCCAATGTTTTCAAGTATTTTCCCCATACTGTCTTCTAGAATTTTTATTATTTCATGTCTTAAATTTAAATCCCTCTCTTTTTTTTTTTTGCAATTTTGGCCAGGGCCGGGTTTGAACCTGCCAGCTCCAGCATATGGGGCCGGAACTCTACTCCTTTGAGCCACAGGTGCCGCCCTTAAATTTAAATCTTTTATGCAGTGAGAATCAATTTTTGTCAAAGGTAGGAGATGTGGGTCTGGTTTCAGTCTTCTACATGTGGCTAACCAGTCCTCCAAACCATGGCCTCTGTATAGCATGGAATGCAATTCAGCCATAAGAAAAGATGGAAACCTTACATCTTTTATGTTCACTTGGATGGAGTTGAAACACATTCTTCTTAGTAAAGTATCTCAAGAAAGGGGGGATATCCAATGTACTCAAATCTAATATGAAACTGATACATAAACAATTACATGCCTATATGAATGATAAAACACAAATATAGTCTAGCAAGGGGGAGAAGGGGGGAAGGGGGCTGGAGTGGTTGTTGTGCACAGAGTGAGGGTGATCCGCACCCCTGCCCCAGGCGAAGGGCTCTTCTACAACTTGAACTTTACCTTGGAAGTGAGAACAATAAAACCTAAAAATTTGTGCCCTCATAGTAATCTGAAATTAAAAAATAAAAAATGAGGCTGATGGGAGCGGCAAGCTGAAGGATGGGTCATGACCCCACCACTTGCTTTCCTTTGTTGCCCTGTCATGGTCTCACTCTTATCATTTGGATAAAGATAGATTGTGGAAAGATGTATCCATCAAGATGTTTACGACTTTAAGCAAAACAATCCCCAGCTCAACTCACTTACCTAATAGAGGTGTATAGTCACTTGCTTAGGAGTTCCAGAACAGCCTTTTACACTTCCCCACTGGGCCGTCCTCAGAGCCCGTCCACTCCTTGACGTCACACCCATGCACAACAATGTCCCATGCATGAAAACAGTCATTCTTGTGTTTCCTACTTAAAATGGAAAGAACCTTTTGCAGAAGTCTCTGGATTTTCTCCCCACTTCTCAGTGGGCAGCATCAGGTCTCAGACTGACTCCTGAGACCACCAGCAGAGCACTGGGGTCACCTCGCCTGGCTCAGCTGGGAGGAGTGAGGCCAACATGCCACAAACAGGGACAGCAGGCAGCGTCAGCCTAGGTCACGTTAGTCCCTCGGAGTTCCCGGCGCCAGGTCGTGCTTTAGTTCTCGCGCCCTGGACTTCAACTAAGAGCACTTCAAGGATCAGCCACATGAAATCTATTTCAACATTGACTGAAAAATTTGTTTTGAAGGCATGTTTTTCTCATGTCATTCAGGGTCTTTTATGGAAAGCCTTGTACAAGGAACTTCTTCCAGAATTAAAGTGAAGCTTAAAAACTTTCTTGAGGATAATATGCAGTATGACAATTAAGTTGGTCAACTTGCCACCTGGCGCTTACATTGGCCGCGCTGGACAAGCAGCATGGTGAGGCCTCGTAACCTCGGTACACTGGTGTCCCACTGTGGGGTTCACATCCACGTGGGGCGGTGTCCTGCTGATCCCCGTTTACTGTTGTTATTGTGTGTATTTGTGTGTCACTGAGAGAATGTCACACCTTAAATTGGAGCTATGAACAAGCATTCATTAATTTCTTGTTATATTTGGCAAGAGTGGAAGTGAAATCAGGGACATGTTAATCCCAGTTTATGGGGATGTGTCCTGAAGAAAGCCTCAGTGTACCGATGGATTTCATTCTCTGAGGGAGAGAAAGTGTCACAGATGAAGGGAGGTCAGTCAGTAGCAAGCAGAACTGAAGAAAACAATGCAAAACTTTACTAAAGTGTCAAAAATCACCAGCTCACTGTGAGAACCAAAGGAGGCCAAGTAAACATTGGTAGAGAAAAAGGACAATCTTAACCAAAAACTGTGCAAAAATGGTCCCAAAGAAGCTCACCAACGAACATAGTGAGGGAACTTTCAGCCAGTAAACAAACAACTGTGTTGGGACACCCTCCCTGCTCACCTGATCTGGCCCCCAAGGACTTTTTCCTTTCCCCAGAGATAAAGAAAATATCAAAAAGAAGACATATTGATGACATTCAGGACATCAATGGCAATATGATGGCTGCTCTGATATAGTTTGAAATCGTTTCAAAGTTGCTTTGAAGGGTGGCCGAGGCACTGGGGTCGGGGTGCAGCTTCCCCAGGGGGGATTTTGAACGTGACCGTAGTGATGCTTAGGGCTGAGATACATAGTACTTTTTCTAGGATGAATTCACAAACTTAATTGTCAGGCCATGTGTGCATATTCCTGTCTGAGAGTAAGAAACATGGAATTGATTGTGCTTCTTTCTACAATGTCTGTCAGAAGACTCCAAGCCAGAGGTGGAAGTCAATCCCCGACCTGTATTAGCTATTGTAAATATTGGTGCATCTGTTTCCCGACTGTTTTCTTGGGCTGCACTCTCTGTTTCTGTATCTCTATCACCGGGATGTCCACTGAAGCCTCCTGGGCCCTCTCACTCGGCATCCGTGACCCCGGGATCATTTTCATCACTGGCTGCCACCAGAAACCCACAATATTAATCATCTGGGGACATTTACATCACTGCACGTTACTAGAGGATAACAGAATCCCAGGAAAAGCTCAAACGAGGCAATGACCATCATTTAGAAATTTAACTCAAGGGGCGGCGCCTGTGGCTCAAAGGAGTAGGGCACCGGCCCCTTATGCTGGAGGTGGCGGGTTCAAACCCAGCCCCAGTCAAAAAAAAAAAAAACTGCAAAAAAATAAAAAAAAGAAAGAAATTTACCTCACCTGTGTCATCAATTACTTCTCTGTTTCCACCCTTACATTCCTCCCAACCCTCCCGGAACAACACAAATGTCCCTTACTGGCATCGCGTGGCAGTGCAGGGACCGCCTTTGGTTATTCAAGCGTGCCTCCGGGATTTTTCTTTTCACACTGGGCAGGTCATCAGGGTACTCTAAATGCAATCCTCCCCAAGATAAAGGCTGGCAAATAAAATTTTCTCCATGTCCTTACACATAAATATTTTATGAACCTAGCATGAGTTCTTTCTTTTCAAGCTACCCCGAATCCTTTTTTCAAAAGGCAAGTTATAAATAAATTGAGTAAATCTATCTAAACAATTCTGTAAAGAACATCACGAGCTGCAAAAATAAAATGCCTGACATTGGAAAATGTGTAGCTAACAGGAATAAAACTTCTGCAGAAGATCTGGAGCGTGTCTGTATCATGGATGAACCCCACCTTCCCACCCTTATCCTAATGCTTACAAATAAGATGGGAAATCAATTGAATAAGACACTAGACATTCTGAATCTAAAATACACGTCTCAAGTATTTAGAAGCTAAGATTGTAATGAACATTGGGATCCAACGAGTATATTGTAATCTAGGCGAAAACACCCACATACACTCTGCCACTAGACAGCGTGACAGTCAAGAAAATACCCTTGGTGTGATATTGAAAGGCTAAGCAATCCCACCCTGATAGAAAGAGAGGTTTTTAAAGATGCTGAAAAGGATACCTAACCCCAAACAATATTCTTGAATTATTCATTTGGCCACGATGCAGTTGGAAACTGATCCCCGCCGGCCTCTTCTCCATTGTGTTCCAACCACCCTTTATCTTTCCTCTGGAGAGTTCAGCACAAGTCCTCGCTATTCACCAACCTTTTCTGGAACCCAGCACAAGCAGGCAAGGCCATCAATAATTGAATTTTTCCACTTTGGGCGGTGATGATGTTACCATATCAGCACAAAACTGATCCAGGTGAATAATATGAACAATAAGTGTGCTACCTTAGATGTCCCGGACACATTTGTTCCCTGGAAGCAAAATGTTCTCTTAGCTGTTGGCTCATTTGTCCTTTCAAAGGAGGCAGATACTGTTGTTAAGCTCATAGAGAAATACATAAGTTTAGGCCACAGTCATCAGCAGAGAGAGCAGAACTAAATAAGAACAGGCCTGGCATCTAACTTAAGAATTGCCATACGTAGAAGACAAAAAAAAAAATGGTGTTTTCTCCCTCTTTGGAAAATGCACAGTGGAAAAAAATCAATAAATACAAAGAAAGTGAAATTGGCATGGACACCATGCCTGCTTCTCCCAGCCCCCGCTAATCCTCAACACCACTCTGGGCAAGGCTGTTCTTATCTTTACTTTCTATATTAAATTGAAGCTCAAAGAAGTGAATTTACTTGACTGAGATTGTAAAGCTAGTAGTATTGAAGTCAAGACTCAGATCAAGATCCTCTGACTCTAAACCAAGTTGTTCTGTGGCTACATTTATGACTAGCAGTTGCTAGGAAGAAGTTTTTCCACATTTCGAATCACGCAGGAACTCAGAGGCTAAGAAGAAAATGGAAAATCATTCATTCAAACCATTAAGGCTCTAGAATCAACTGGCAAACACAAAACAGCTACTACAACAAGATCTGATTTTATTCAAAAATAAAAAATATATGTGCTCAGTACCATCAGATGCAATAGACTCAGAAATTTCTCCGCTGCTCAGGAGCGGTCAGTCTGACTCCTCGTAGAAGTGAGGCCCATTCTGAGGTCAATCAGGGGTGAGCGTGCTTTAGCTAGATAATTTAAACAGAGGCATATCACCCAAGTGCTAAATATTAATTCTGCCAGGAGCGAGCAGGCTCAGTTAGGCCCACTATTCTGCGGCGTTAAGGGGGAGGACCATTAAAGGCACAGAGAGGTAAGGACGTGTGGGGGGCATTTGGGCTGGAGGCTGGGCCTCTTCCTCCACACACCGCTGCTCCGGGGAGGTGAGGTTAGCGTTGTCCCACTGCAAACGGTCACACAGCCTCTGAAAGTTCAGGAATCAAGGGAGGCAGCCAGGAGGAAGAGTAAGGAAACAAGAAACCTCTCCTACTACCCACTACTCCTGCCGTCCGCCTCCTTAGTCACAAACCAGACCCCCCCGCCTCCTCCCCCTTCCTCGCCCCCTTCTCCCCCTCCCTCTCCCACACCCCCAAAGAAGGGTCAGAGCACCGAGGAAGAGTAAACATGGTCCCTGGAGTCCCTGCCCCGGCCCCCACGAAGAGTCATGATTTAAGACCGGCCAAGAAAACTGTGACTTGCACAGGGTCACCGAGCTCCACAGGGGGCCGCCTTGGCAGTCACCCCTAAAACCCTGCAGTTGGGCCTCCCAGGCTTCAAGGCACATGTGGAATGGATTATGTTTCTAATCATAACATTGCCCAGGCTGTCTTCAAATAAGGAACTTGTTAGAGAAACTACCCAAATTAGGCAACCGACGTGGGCAGGACAGGCCTGGCCTTCAACCTCTCCCACACACGGCCAGCGATTTTCTCCTCTTGCCTGGTACTGTCATCAAAGCATCCTGTTCATGGACAGAATTTTTCACAAGGCAACCTCTGTTTGGGAAGAACTTGTACAAGGTTATTTATAATTGTCCTATTTCCAAGCACAAATTTGTTATTTTTTCCTGCTGCTTTTGTTACTTCTGTTGAGATAAATTCTCTGCCCCCACTCAAAGACGCCGGTCCGCTTAAAGTTTATTCTCCAGAAAAATCACAAGGCCGCTGCACCTCAAGAATTTTTGACCAAGCGATTACCAGAGTCCCCACCACTCTGCTGGTTTGAAAGCGGGTACTTTCAGACTTACCCTTCCCATAGCCCTGAATCTTTGGATTTGGGATGTGCAGGATTGAAATAACCCTCTTCCTGGAGCGGCTGCCTTACCTTCCCTTGAAGTGCTAAACCAGAGACCGGCTCCCCTTTGCTGCTTTGGGCCTCACCCCCCAAGCCTTACCCTAGCTCCTCATTTCTCTCCCACAGTTACGATATCTCCTTAATGAAAAGACAGCCAAGTCAACAATTACAAACTACTTTTATTATCTTCTTTCTCACAAAAACCCTATGGGGCAATGACTATTATTTTTAACTTTCCAATTAGGAAAACCTAGGCGTTGGGTGATTGCATAACTTGCTAAAGGTCTTAGAACAAAATAGCCAGATTTTGTACTGCAATAATCAGCAGTGTTGTACAGACACTTTCTCTCGCTTTTGAAAGTTTTTTACTTGGAAATAATTTCAACCCTACAAAAAATTAGAAAGAGTATGAATAGTACAATGAACACTGATGTATTCTTGACTCAGATTCTCCCGTCGTTAACTCCCCATTTGGTTTATCGTTTTTACTCTGTCTCTCATCTCTACATACAAATAAATTTTATATCTGGCATTACATAATGTCTAATTATGCATTATTTATTAAAATATAAGTATTGGATGTGATTTTTTTCCTGGCAGTTCAATTCATTGAGCCTCTTTGCCCTTAAATAATTCAATGTATATTTCCCAAGAAGAGAAAGATTCTCTTATATAACCACATCGCAGTTATCCAATTCAGTCCCTCTCACGTTAATAGAAAATGTTAGCCCAATCTATATCCATAACCTAATTTTTCCAATTGACCCAAAATATTCTTAATGTCATTTTTTTTTTCTCTCTAGTACAGGATTTGATCTAGGATCAGGTATTTCATTTAATTGTCTTGTTTTTTTAATTGCCCTTAATCTGGGACAATTCTACTATCTTTCTTTTTTTTTTTTTATCATGATGTTGACATTTTAAAGAACCTGGTTCTTTCTCTTTTTTTTCTAATTAAAAATAGCTAATTTGGGGTTTCTGGAGTTTCCTTATGTTCACATTTATGTTATGCATTTACAGCCAGAACATTCTCCAAATAATGCTGTTTCTTCCCGTGGTATCATGTCCTGGCAGCATCCAGTGTTTATTTGCTTCTCGCTGGTGGCTGTACTTCGTTTACCTAATTAAGATGTCTGATTTCTGTACTGTATCGATGCAATTATTCCCTTGAAACTAATAAGCAGTCTGTGCAAAGTCAGTTTAAACCCATGAAAATATTTCTCCTCTCATCAAAATTTCCCTCCTAGATTGAAAATTCATTGGTAATTTTTGCCTGGGCTGATCTTACCTGATGGTTATAAAATAAAGATTTTCTGACCCTAGCAACGTCTCCACAGTTACCAGTCAGCACTTGGTGTTCTATGGGAAGCCAGATTCTCTCATTTATCTATCTATCTACCATCTATCTATCTATCTATGTATCTGTCTATCTATCTATCTATCATCTATTCAATAAACGAGTGCAAATTCATGAAGTCCTCTTTTCTTTAGTGGTTTATTTCATGCCGTCCTTACATACTTTGCTACTAACATTGTTTTAGCTTTGGGTGGTGAGGGCCACTTGCAGCTAGCTCTTGTCCTTATGATGTGGCTGCATCACTTTTTTCCTTTTTATTCTTGGTGTATCGAGATTTCAGGATCCTTTAGAGAATGTTCCCTGCCCCAGGCCTACATCCAGCCATTTCTCTTAGGACCCCTGTTCTTTTAGTAGAGAATAGTATTGGAGACCAAGGTCTGAGCTCATTGCTTCCTGGTTCTCGGTCCTTCCAGCAGAGTCAGGGAATCTCGGCATGTGTATTCACGAACACGTGCATATACTCACACACACACCATGCACATGCACACATGCAAGCGTACACACATCAACACTTTATTTATTTGTTTGTTTGTTTGTTAAGCAGCCCAGGCACACATAGATACTTCAAAAATTATGAGCTCACACCCATGCCTCCAACTCAAAGCATACTCTCCTAGCCATTACACGATCATTTCTCCTGCGCTTCCACGCTGGCTAAAGACAGGGAACGGAATAGAAAGCGACTCAGAGAATTTACCTCTCTTCTGTTTATGATCACTTTACATCTCCTGCTCAAAATTTCATGCCTTTTCTGGGGGCAACACTGCACATCCTTGAATGTTCCGTTTCTTCTTTGGCCTGCTGGTGAACTCCTTCTCCTTGTAAGAATGTGCTGAAGGGTTTAGGGACAGAAACTTGAGTTTCTCCTAGAACTTAGAGGCTGTGACTACAACGAGTTTAAATACTTTGCTACAATTCACACAAAATACATCAAGTCCTAAGGGTGAGGCTGTCTGCCCACCGCAGGCCCAGCCTCCCGGAGAGGCTGACGAGGAAAGGCGAAAGCATGTAAAGAGAGCCCCTCTCGGGGGACCAAGAATGGTGATGGCAAAGAAGGATGGAGACCCCCAGATCTTTAGGTGGCAGAGTGTGGAAAGCGATGTACTCCACACAGATGGGAGAAGGTGGCTCAACGGCCCAGTTCCCTGGTGCTCCAGGTCTCCCTAGGGGGGAGAAGTAGCTGGAGCAGGCCATCACTGGACATCCAGTGGCCACCCGGCCGATCTATGCAAGCCCAGCAACAAAGAGGATTCAATGCAGTGAACCAGCCCTAGGGCGATGACCCAAGTACCAGGGACCATACCTGGGTGTGATAAGCCATCAGAGGAGTCACTTTAACTTTATGGCATTTGCTTTGAGGTGGCAGCATGTGAAGACTTTGTAGGTGGGCCAACCCGAGTTCTAGTCCCAGCTAATAGGGCCATGGTCCCGTGTCATAATAACCTCTCTGAGAATCATGGTCTTCATTTATAAAATGTAAAGAGTGCAAGATGGTCGTGTAAATTTGTTACAATAAATGTAAGGCCCACGGCACGTAGTTTGTTCTTAGACAAAAGCAGACTTCATTAAGAACCATGTAAGTGGTCATAATACCGAAATACGCTAAGCCTTTGCGCCAGGTTCCTAAGTGAAACAGTCCAAGGTCTTGGCAGAAGGGCCTGGAGTCTGGTGTCAGGAGAGAACTGAGATGGCCCAATTGTCAAAGCATTCTTTGAGGTTGTTTCTCAGTGTAGATTAGCTAACAGGTAAGATGCTGGAATTTTTCAGCAGTGTCACGGTTTGCATTCATGTCCTTTGCTATTGAATTTTTATCTTTTTTCATAACCAAAAACATGCCAGTTCCCTTGGTCTGTTGTTATGCTGAGAATACCTGCATTTTCTTTCTAATGTAAATTGCCAGATATGGAGTGGTCACCAGCTGAGACTAAACACAAGGAGTCAAGACATTCTCTGGCTGAGTCTGCTTCAGCCAGGCCGCATTTCCCCCTCAGAGAATCCGCACCCCTCCAACTCTCCCTGCCTGGGATTACATGACCACAAACCACCAGGCAGGGCGGCTCCCCTGTTAGCTCAGGCTGACTGAAGGGTCAAACATGGCTTTTGTCCTTTTCTTACTCAGGAACTTAAATAACAGAACCGTTAGGGCAGATTAACCTGGGAGCACCAGGTTATTCTGCTCTAATTTTTCAGTTGTCGCTTGGTGATCTTAAAAAAGGCATAATTTCTCACTGGAGCGTCTTTCTCCCCCCTTGAACTCAGGCCGTCCATGAAGTTGGGGGCCTCCCTCAGGTCCCTGGCCGGCACTGGCCACCCCAGACACTGTTTCTCCTTCTGCACTCTAGGACAGCGATCGTCCTCCCCACTCACCTGTGACCTGGCCCTCAAAAATCGCTTCCCCTGCATGTTGGGAGCAACCACTTAAGTCACTGAGGTGGCTCCTTCTGAGGTTCCAACAACTCACACCCAGGGGAACAATGTGAGTAGGGGAGCTCTGTGCCAACGGCAGTACATTTAACCTCCTTTTCTTCAAGGGGTTAGAAACCTTCCCAAGAGTATTGAATAAAGAAGGCATCAAATTTGTGCACCGCTTCCGGCCTGAGAGAAAAAATGGAAAAGGAAGGATAGGAGGGGAGGGAGGAAGTGGGAGCAGAGAGGGGACAGGAAGTGTCCTGAGCACAGAGGCCCAGAAACTCAGAAGCACAAAAGTTCATCTGGTTGCCCTGTCTATGAATGAAACGTTCAATTCCTTCTCCATCCATTTGTAAATGAGTCTGCTCAAGCAAGAAAACGATAATAAATAATAATAAAGCACAGGTTAATTTCTACATTAACTTATTAATGCATAACTCTGCCATAAACATTCTCTGAAGAATCAGTGAACAAATGAGTTCTCATGGTGAGCTCATTATTCTAAATCTTGGCTTTTAAATATCATTTTAAATATCTCCTCGCACCGGCATAATTGTACAGGGGAGGACCACTTAGAAGCCCTCAGCGCTGGGCAGAGAGGCCGGGCTGATTCACTTCTGCTACGACGATGGGCTTTCTTTTCCAAGTTTAAAACAGAGCTTTAAGTTTACTGTGAACTTATAGAAGGTGGAGAAGGCAGATGGGACGATGCCCTCAATTCCTATTGGCCAACCTTGAACTGTATTATACAAGGAAAAATAAAATAAAACAAAACCGATTTCTCTTTAGTCGGGGATTTATAAAGAGGAAAGGCTGGATTGAATGCCTTAATGTCCCAGACCAAAAGATACTAAAGAATTTCCAAAGCTAAGAGCATCTAGTGTGTTCTTCCAGTGAGGTTGATGTGTGTGGTCTAAGGAAGCAATGGAGATTTCACCCCCTCATATCATCTGATCTTTAACTTACATAGCAGAACAAAATGGCCCACCAAGCTCTTTTCTAGTTAACAGAACTTATTCAAATTCTTCTCCTTCCCCATCCCCCTTTTTATAACCCACAGCAAATTACCAGTATTGATAAACCATTAGAAAATAAAATAAGAGACAATTTTATTGACAGCTAAATGAAGTAATGCCTGGGTTGTGTTGGTTTTCAGCAATTGAGCTTTTTGTATTCATTAAAACTCTGCAAGCAGCATGTATTAAATTTTTGATATATGCGGGGCACACTGAAATCTTTATCTACATTAACTGAGACACCAATTTGCACCCCTGTTGCACCCTAATAGGCTGATTTATTATAGTTTCCCAAGGCCTATTAATGAAGCAGCTTGGAGTTTTATAGTGGCCTGAATCAATTTCATTTTTGGATGCAGCGGAACTTGTCTGGTCTCCTCTGTTGTCAGTGGGGACGGATGTGTGTGGTGTTGAGTTGTTCGCAGTAGCCAAGCGCTTGACAGATCGGCATGTGAGCGGGGAACTCCTTGGACTTCTGCAAGAACTCAGCAAGCAGAATGACAGACGCCTCAGGATTCCTGAACTATCTTCAAGGGGGAGAAACACCTACAAAAAGGATTCTATACAAATAAACAAACACAAATAAAAGCCAAAACCAAACCCCATGCAGCTGCCAATAAACACCAATTTAGATCGGCAAGGCTCACTCTCTACCATTATTAGAAAGGCCTTTTTACCCACCTCCTTTGATAGTTTAAAATTACTCTGCTCCCCTATTTCAACTTAAACCTCTAGCAGAAGGCATTTATTATAGTTTTATTCACTGCTGTATCCTAAGCTCTTAGAATAGAGTCTGAGCTAAATATTATCAATGGATAGACTTTCATACAACAGGGAGAAAAGAAAAATTTCACTGAATGACTTTTTTTTTTTTTTTATGACTAGTGTTTGTTACTGTGAAGGTCATGGAGTCTTTGAGAATTTGATCTCTCTCCATAAAAATACCTGGCTGTTCATGAACATGAAATTTTCCATACAATTTCCAATTCCCCTAAAATCCCAAGGACTGATCTCAGGGCCAGATACCTTGTGGTCCACAAGGCACCGAGACACCAGATTGTTTAATCGATAAGGGAGTAGGAAGCAAGAGGTGTGTGGAGTGTAGACGAGGAGGGGCTGATCCAATTGGGTCGGGTGGTCTTCACATGCTATTTCTAGAAGTTGCCTCATCGGTCAGTCAAGCACACCCTCCAAGGACTAATTGGATATACTAATTACTGTTCACAGCCCAGAAAATATTAAAAAGATAATGAGCAAAGTTGTTAAAAGCCATAAATTATTTTCCTCTTTCTCTTCCAAATTTGTTAGCTGATTTGTTCCTGAAGCAGACTTATCCCAGAATTAAATTATCTCCTAATTTTCCTATCTTAGAATAGACGTTTGTCACATGAACCCACCTGAATCTTGTGGGGTCACGGGAGGAACTGTGGGTGAAGACAGTGCTCCTGGATTTAACACGTCGTCGCTGTGGACATAGCTCTTGTTATTTTCAAGGCACTTCTGAGCAAGTCCGTCAGTTGGTCAGATCTCCTGATGTCAGCATTTCTCTTTTCTATGTGTAAGTTAGGTTTGTTGCATACTGAGAAGCTTGGGGCCCCACTTACTACCCTGTCCTGCACCCTTACACGGTTACTGTCACAGCATTTCATCTCAGGCCAGAGAAACCTGATCCACAGCCAAAATGTTCACCCAAGATTCTGAAACACAACAGCAGAAAAGATTATGAAACGGTCTGTTATGAAATCCTGATAACTTGGCAGGATTCTGACAAGAAACATGCTGACCCAAAATTTAGGAGAAAATCTAATTGAAAAAATTAACACATCCCATAGGTCGCTCTAAATATTACTTTCATAATAAGAGGGAGTTTTCCTATCCAGGCAAATGCAGGTGTAAATTTGAGCTTTGGCACTAATTGGATGGGTGACCTTAGACTAGCTGCCTCATTATTTTGGTCTTTGGTTTCCTTACTTTTGAAATAAGGATAATAACAATTATCTGCAAAGTCTCTGAGAACATTAAGTAGGGTTATGTCTATAAGATGCTTAGGGCAGGCCCAGGAGCACAAAATGTGTATTCAATAAGCAGAAGTTGTCCTTGTGAAACCACCGAAGGGAGCGAGGAAGGAGTGAACAGGAGAAGAAAGAGGACCACGGGCTGCTCAGAGGACGGACGGGACGTGGTGGGTGGGCTATCCCGTCTTCAAAACTAAGTCAACCGTCAGCACAAATGTATAGAAGTTTGCCTTTCAGGACTGTCTCTTTGTGGAAGTTCTGGGGGAGGGGAAATCATGGCTTCTGATAAGAGATGAGGTGGTGGCAGGAATACAGCAGCTCAAATTTATGACAGAAAAGGCAAGAAAGTTGAAGGACCCTTAAAAATTAAAGATAAAATCAAAATTCGACTTGTTTGGCAATACTGAAATATAGATACGGCTTATCTAAATTTCAGATAAGTACAATTGAGACCAGCAAAGCCATCAATACATGTCTTCAGAAACACAAGTGCAGAGGCAAACGCTTGAGGTGAACGAAAATACACACAGTTCACACGGAAGATGCACCATGGGCCACAGACTATTCTTGAATCATTGTCTTTTTCCTTATGACACTAAATTTTGTGAAACAGCATTCTCTTTACCTTTTCAAATGAAGAATTTGCGTTTAATGGGAAATGCATGCTTAATCATAGGAATGGGAGTTCCCATCCTTGGCTTAGTTACCCTTGAAGAAGTGAGACTCACGTCATGGTTAGTATTTCAGGTATGAATGACTGGGGTGCGCACGGGTTGGAAAGAAGAAAACATTTCTCCTCCCAATAAAGAATGCTCTATGGAGAATCTTCTCCAAAGGGAGTCACTGATCTTGTCTATGAGAATGAAATATATCAAGAGAAAAGGGACAGCTGTAGAACAGGTGACTGGTGTGATTAACACTGTGGTTAAGGAAGGGCTTACCTATCAAAGGATGAAAGAGTCAGCAGCAAGTTTAAGCAAGAGAACAAAGCTCTCTGGGCGCTTTCTCAAATTCCTGCTTACTTTAGGAAATTATGATGGGTTAATCAAAGAACACCCTCTAATCCTCTAATAGTCAGAGAGAATAAAGGAAGTAGCAAAGGACAAAAGAACCCAAATAACTCATTTCTAAGACAATAGCCAACTCTGTCTCCAAGAGTATCAGCAGGTTAATTGAGAAGTTTGTTAGTGAGAGCCCAGTACATTTTCATTTCCAGAAGAAACTTCTCATTAACACTTGAGCATAACTAATCGTTTTAATAGTAGCATGCCTTTCCAGAAGGGAGAGGACTAGAGATGTTCTCTTAGCTCAGATAGAAACAAGTCTATCCTTGTTTGCCCTACCCAACATGCTCTTGTATTAACAAGAAAGTAACCCTGTCACTACTTGTATCTGTTGTCACCTATGAGGTCACCCGATGGAGAACTCAGATTCTCACACTTCAAAGATACCAGCCTATTCTATTTCTTTCCCTTTAAAAAAAAAGCTATTGGCTGTAAATATCCATAAACTATGCTACAGTCTGAATGTGGTTCATGCCTACAAAGACTCATGTTAAAATGTAATTCCTAATGTTCCCATGTTGGAGGTGGAACTTGTCAGAGATAGGCCCTAATGGGAGGGTTTGGGATCATGGGAGCTCTGCCCCTGTGTGTGGCTGGGTGAGTTCTCACTCTCTAGAGACTGAATTAGTTTTCTCAGGAATGGATTGGTTTCCCCAAGAGCAAGTTGTGTAAGCAAGGATGCCCCTCATATTTGGCCCATTTTCATATGTCTCTTTCTCCTTGACCTTTTGCCATGTTGTGACACAGCAGGAAAGCTCATATCAGAAGCCAGCACCATGCCTTTGAACTTCCCAGCATGTAGAAACATGAGCCAAATAAACTTTTCTTTAACATTAGCCCATGTATTTTGTGAGAGCAAAGCAAAAGGGACCAAGACAGGAAACTGGTGTGAGGAGTGGGGTGTTGATGTACAGATGCCAGGCATCATGGAAGCAGCTTTGGAACTTGGTAATTGGCAGAGGCTAGAAAAGTTTGGAGGGGCAGGCTATGAAAAGCCTGTATTTCTGTGAAAGGAACATTATCAGAAGAGGAAAAAGATGAGGGAAAGTCTGAAACTTCTCAGAGGTTGGTTAAGTGATTGTGACCAGAATACAGACAGTGAAGTCCATGAGGATGAAGTCTCAGATGGAAATGAGGTACTGGGTATTGGAAACTGGAGAAAAGACCATCCTGGCACACTGTGGCAAAGCACTCGACTGCATGCTACACACAGGGACAGGGAAGTTTAAGGGTGATTGGAATCTCGGAGAAATCCCTGGGGTGTGTCTGCATATCAGGCAGGAGGAATTTCTAAGAGGCAGAGCTCTCACTCAGGCTGCTGGATGGCTGCCTCTCACTGCCTAGAGTGAGCTGCTAGGAAAAAGGGGAGCGAAGTGGGAAGATTTGGAAAATTTGCAGCCTGGCCCTGTTGTAGAGAATAAAAGCTCATTTTCAAGAGAGGAATCCAAGGGTTTAGCTGACAGACCAGGAGCTAAATAAAAGGGAACCAGTAGCTAATCCTGAAGACAATGGAGAAAGGCCCCAAAGGCATTTCTGAAGTCTTTGCCCCTCCATTGAAGGTAGAGGCCTAGAAGGAGAGAACGGCTTTGGGGGACAGACCCAGGGCACTGCTGGGATGCTGCCGCCAGCATCTGAGCAGCTGCAGCTCAACTTCTCCCATATGGCTCCAACCAGCCCTGGGTCCATGTCCACACAGTGTTAACTTCGCAGCCCCCACCCCAGAGTGCGACAGCTACGGACGTATGACTTTCTCCGCTGACATTTCAAAGGATATGTGAAAAATCCTATGGACCCGTAAAGAGATTTGAGAGACCGAGACACTGCAAACAGTCTCTCTGAGACTGATGATGAGCAGAAAGGTGGGGCCAGTGATGCCCCAGAGAGTCCCCACCAAGGCAATGCCTCATGCACCTGCAGAGTTCCTCTCTGCTCCTCCTCACTCACCTCAGAACTGCAGAGCCACACCCAGGTGCAGCCACAGCCTGGAAAAGCTGCAGATACGTGTCTCCAGCACATGAGAACAGTCACATGGTCTGCATGCAGAAAGGCCACCGGGCCAGAAAGAAAAGATGACTGCCTTCCCTAAGAGGTAAGAGAGATCTCACACGCTAGGGAATGGGTCATTTCCCAGGAAAGCAGGTTGAGAAAGGGATTGACTTCCTTGGTTTCTCTCTCTTGCTTGGTGTCCTGACCTGTGATCTCTTTGCACACACCCATGCGCCTCTTCTGCTTGAGTTGAAGCACCACGAGGCCCTCAGAAGATCCAACTTCCCAATTTTGAACTTTCCAGCCCGCAGAATCACAAGCCAAACAGACACCTTTTCTGTATAAATTACCCAGCCTTGGGTATTCTGCTACAGCACTAAACAGACTCCAACAAACTACATACTATCACTGAGACTGCTTTTGATTGCGAGAAACAGAAAGTCCCAACTTAAACAATAAAGAATTTATTCATGATTTCATCAAATACAAGATACCAATTATAACACACACACATTATTTTATGAAATACTAAAGAAGAAGAAAAAACCACTACCAATTAAACTAATGACTTAAAATTTGATATGATGCCAATGAAAGAGAATTGTAAACTTTACTTATTTTACATGGATCACAAATATATGTTCATATACAACCATAAATCCAATATATTCCTTCCTAGTTTTAAAATGTCTTCACTTTCAGAGTCTGAATCTTCAAACTCATTTATGTAAATTAACAGCCATCAATATTCGTGTTCTTCCCTCCCAATGTCATCCGCTGTAATATCAAAGTTTTGACGATGCAACATTTCTTCAAAGATCACCCCATTATTGCCTCCTGGGTTTCTTCCAACGCTGATGCTCATAATGCAGGTTTTGAGGATGGTCTTTCTTCCTCTACTCAGAAAATGTCAGTGGAAGATTTTCAGACAGAAAACAGGATCCCGACTCTAACACCCTTCGAAGGTTCGTTGACTGAACTGTCAGAGCCGCAGCTGTCAGTCCTGTCACATGGATAACAATCAAACTGACACCTGCCCAGGAAACGGTAGGTGTGTCAGGACCGCCCCTGGCCAACAGCGGCGGCCCTGTTACTATGGCCAAATACATTCTGGTTCTCTAGATGTCTGACTGAGAAAAGAAAGTACGGCTCAGCGTCAACTAAACACGTGATTTTACTGCATAAGAAACCTGAAGATATCACAGCTCTGCAGGTCATCAGAGACCCAGGTTCTTTTCACTTTCCTGCTCAGCCATCCTCAGCTGGTAAGCTGTGCTCAGCTCACTGCCTTTCTGGACCCAGATATTGGACCTTCCCAAGTCATAAGCAAACCTGATATCCAGAAGAATGAGAGGGAGTGTTTGCTCCCGGGTGTCTCTTCATCAGCAAAATAAAAAAAAAATCCCTATGGGGCATATTCTAGTCACAAGAGGAAGAAGAAAAAGAATGTATACCATTGTTCAGCTCTATCCCACTGTTACTGTGCAGGAATTATTGATTAGATTGTGAAAACATCTTCCGGCATATCGCGATTTTTGAAACATGGCCCCAAACTATCAGTTTCCATGTTGTTCATATTTAGCCCTGGAACTAATGAGGTTTCAGTGCCTGGCAGCCTACAGGAACTCTGTCTGGGGGAAGACGGAATAGCAGCACCACCAGCAATTCTGCAAATGTCGCCACATCTAGTCCTCTGAGCCTAGAAGCTTCCCCCCACCCACAGAGACATCAACAGTCTCCAGACAGAGACAGGACCCATGCCAAGGGGTCTAATGCAGTGGGGAGACAGGACTCGTGCCAAGGGGTCTAATGCAGTGGGGAGACAGGACCCAGGCTAAGGGGTCTAATGCAGTAGGGTGACAGGACTTGTGCCAAGGGGTCTAATGCAGTGGGGAGATAGGACCCAGGCTAAGGGGTCTAATGCAGTGGGGAGATAGGACCCAGGCTAAAGGGTCTAATACAGTGGGGAGACAGGACCCAGGCTAAGGGGTCTAACACAGTGGGGAGACAGAACCCGTGCTAAGGGGTCTAATGCAGTGGTGCGACAGGACTGGTGCTAAGGGGTCTAATGCAGCGGGGAGAGAGAACCCATGCTAAGGAGTCTAATGCAGCGGGAGGTGCTGGGAAACTGAACCCCTAAGGAGTCACTGGAGGCTTCCCCTAGAAGCCCCAAATGGTGAAGGGTCTTTGATGACAGCACAAGAGTAACGCAGAGTCACTCCAGCAGGGTCATTCCAACTGTTGACTCAGAGCCCAAACCCAGTGCCTGCCTTACTACAGCTTGGTGACCACTCTCTCTCCCACCGCCTCCACTATCAACTTGTCATGTTTTGACTCCAACCCCCCTTCACTTTCTTCTGATTAGTTTGGGCCAACTGTCGTAAATTTTGCCTCTCATTTGCTCTGGCCTCCCATCAGTACGATTTTTCCTATAGTAAATTATGTTTGAGATCTGTCCATTTCCTCCTGGTTTCCCCTGTGGCTGCATAATCTCTGCAACATCTGGAGAAAAACTTGATGCACTTCGCAAATCAAAATGAGAAGCTGTGAGTTCACGTCCTAAACAGCCAAGGCTCTCAAAAGTGTGAGTGGGAGAAAGAGAAATGCCTTTTTTCAGGGGTGATTTCCTTTCTTCCTTCTCTTCCTGCTCCCTTACCTCCATTTCTTCCTTCTTTTCTTCATCTCCTTCTTCTAAATAATTTTATGTTTTAAATATTGAAAGTATATAGGAAATTTACCATCACGCTAAAAAATAAGAATGAAAATACAAATCACCAGATTTCCACTGCCACAAAAACATTGCTATGAATATTTTAGGTTGTTCCCTCCCCACCTTTCTTTCTATCCAGTTTTATTTATTGTTTGATTTTGTTTCTATCCAGTTTTACTTATTGATTGATTTTTTAAGTTTTTGTGGGTTCATTTCTGTATATGAATTCCCCAAGTAGCTTTCAAACATAAAAAAAAAAATCAAGTAGTTTTCTTTTATACATACCCATGAAAATGTCGTCTCCCCTTCCAAAATATGTTTTCTAGACTAGAAACATTTTCAGTCACTCAATAAAAATTTACTGGATGGTAGAAAGTGTTTTGAATTGGAAATCGGACAATCTGCCTTCTCCCGGCTGGTAGAAGGCATGGAGCAAGTCATTTAAACTCCTGTGAGGCTTAATTTTACTAATCTATAAAAGGAGGGCTTGCACTCCCTTTCTAGAAATTTCCATAAATTCTAGACTTTCCAGAAATCCTAAACAGTTTCGATTCTAAGTTAATGTTCATGTAGAGAGCCTGTCATCAAACCTGGTGGCCAATCTGCTCCCACACTTGACCAGCTTTGTGGTTCAATCAGATTTGTCTCATCAGGGAGTAAAGTCTCATCTTTTCCATTTTTGCTTTTGTCATGGAGAAATGTATAATTTGAAAATATGCGTAGTTTGGAATAAAAACTGAGTTCCAGGCATGACTTTTCGGAACACTTCGAATAAAGAATGAAAACAATTAAAAAAAAAATTTACTGGATGAA
The DNA here is from genome assembly GCA_963574655.1 of Perodicticus potto. Classification (NCBI taxonomy): domain Eukaryota; kingdom Metazoa; phylum Chordata; class Mammalia; order Primates; family Lorisidae; genus Perodicticus; species Perodicticus potto. The sequence goes on along the minus strand of CAUYRH010021454.1, from coordinate 1,222 downwards.
TGAATATTCCAAAAATAAAAACCCAGACACAATGAAGGCAATGCCGTCATCATTGACGTGGAATGCTCCTTGGTGTCGCACAACCTAATTTAGAGTTCTCACCTGCTCAGGTTGAGTGGGAGGCTCCATTTCACTCTGAATATGTTTTGCTTCTTCTTTAAATTAGAATATCATCTACAGCAGCGATTCTCAACCTGTGGGTCGCAACCCCTTCTTCACAATGAAAATACATTGCAGCATTAGGAAGGCTGAGAACCGCTGATCGAGAGCCAGACCTTTATTTTGAGACAGTCTCTTTCTGTCATCCCGGTTAGAGTGCCAGGGCATCACCGCTCAGCAACCTCACACTCCTGGGCTCAAGTGATTCTCTTGCCTCAGCCTCCCAAGTAGCTAGAACTACAGGCACCAGCACAACGCCCATCTCACTTTTCTATTTTTTTATAGTAGAGACGGGGTCTTGCTCTTGCTCAGGCTGGTTTCAAACTCCTGAGCTCGAGTGATTCACCTGCCTCAGCCTCCTAGAGTGCTAGGATTACAAGCGTGAGCCATCGCTCCTGGCCTTAAAGACAAACTTTTTGGCACCAGACACCAATTTCACAAAGGACAATTTTTCCCCAGGGCTGGGGGTGGTGTGGGATGGGGCAAGAGGTGGAGCTTAGGCAGTGACTCCAGCAATGGGGAGTGGCCTTGGATGCAGAAATGCACATGAAGCTTCCTGGCTAACCCAGCTAGCCCAGTTCCTAAAAGGAGATTGACAAGGACCTTTTGGGCACCAGGGTCCTGTTTCATGGAGGACAAGTTTTCCAGGGACTGGAGGTTGAGGGTGGATGGGACAGGAGACAGAGCTCAGGTTGTGATGCGTGTTCCCAGCAGGCCACCCCCCCCATGCCACATCCAGAGGCATCTAAACAGCCCCAGGACTCAACCCCTCACAAGTGTCAAAGCCAGAACTGTTTGCATTCCCACCAACAGTGTAGAAGCGTTCCCCTTTCTCCACATCCATGCCAACATCTCTGGTTTTGGGATTTTGTTATGTGGGCTAATCTTACTGGAGTTAGATGATATCTCAAAGTAGTTTTGATTTGCATTTCTCTGATCATTACAGATGGTAAGCATTTTTTCATGTGTCTGTAGGCTGTGCACCTGTCTTCTTTAGAGAATTTTTTCTTAAAGTCCTTTTCCCACCCTGAGATGGGATCACTTGCCCTTTTGTTGCCAATAC